>MJUT01025524.1:632009-652384 GCA_002080005.1 Gigantidas platifrons
GGGGGTGTAATAACTTGATCCGTATTACATGGGGGTGTAATAATGTGTGCTGTATTACATAGGGGTGAGATATGGATTTTTCAAAATGGCGACCGGAAATTTTGAATGAAATGAAGTGTTTAGGTTTTCACTTGTAAATATAAGTCTTTTTTTTTTCGAGGAATTCACGTTTTTTTTTATCCGATATGTTTTCGTTATTATTGTTTCGTTGTTTACTTCCGCCGCGTCTGCTACTGTCAAAATGGATAACGGGGAAAACATGGAAAATGCTCGTTATGCAATGAATGATGACACTGCTGGCTTCATAAGTCAAATGAAAACACAAGTAGGAAAAATGAGTATAATCTGAAATTAATATAAACTAGTAATTTTGAAATAACTTTTTGAGGCATGTTTTTCAAAAGGCCATGAAAGGCATGATTTAAACACGCTTTACACAGACTTAAATAATCTGTCAGTGAAAACTATCATTGCAATTTGTTTCGAAAAAAAAAAATGAATTCAGTTGTGTAACTTGTGTATTCTCAAAATGTTTATCATAGAAAATTATTTTGAAATTATAGAGTAAAAATACATAAAATTATGTTTTTATTGTTCAATACATAAAATTATCAAAATCGGACATGAATTGATTTCAGAGTGATTTTTTTTTTCAATATGAACAAGGTGTATACTTTAATACCGAATTAATTTTTTGCAGTTTTGAAAATGTTCCGGTTAACTCCTAATACTCTCCCACGCACACACTTTCCATACTACACTTCCTCCTCTGTCAAATCAGATATAAAGCTCTTAAGCCAATGAATATTATGACAACACATACATGTAGACACGGGTGTGGTGAGATCATGTGCTTTGATTAAATGACTTGGAAAATTTTATAGCAACGTTATCATTTTTGATATCAGTTGACCTAGATTATCAGGTGACTTGTTATTAGTATGACTGTGCGATAACGATTGTGCAATAACACTGTACACTTGGGGGATAATTATACATTATGGTGTTGGAAAAATATATATTTTAACATACACGAAACATAACATTTATTTAACTGTAAAATTCACCCCCTTTTTTCCCGTTTAAATCAATTATCAACAATATTCCAGAATCAAACAAATGAATAAATATAACATAGCATCTTCCCTTTACATTGTCAAGATTCTATATTTATAAACTATTGTCCAAGATAAAACAACAATCATCTGCATCAATTTTCCCCGCGAAAAATGGATTAGTCTATTTAAAGTAGGGTTTTAGCCCTCTAATAAAAATAGTGTTCTATATTCGGTATAGCTTATTAGGATTAAACCATGCANGCCCGAGGACTAATATGGGTCGAGGGTTGATATGGCATGTAATATGAAAAATGCCATATAATAATCTATAAATATTGAAATATTGCTGAAAGTGGCGTTAAACACCAAAAACCAATCGATCAATCTATGTATATTATGGATATCCAATGTAGCATCTTCACACTTTGTGGACACAGAACAGTTGCTTTTAGATCACGCATCTTCTTTGTAGACAAGCATTATTCATATTTATATACCCATAAAAGAATAATGAGCTATATATTGGTGATCAAGTCAAATACTTTATTTGTACAAGGAAAGTTTGAAAAATACCAGAGGGGTAATCAGGAGGCGTTAAATGAAGGATAGACAATACATTGGCCAAAAGAAAAGGGACCCAAAAGAAACAACGATCTACAAAGCATTATACAGAAAATTACTAAGATCGAACAACATTTATTTCCTTATATTTGACCTCATGTAACACGTGTATATGTGTCTGAGTGTGTATTATAAAAAAAAAAAAAAGGAAAAAAAAAAGAAAAAAAAAGATCGACCAACATGAACCACACAATAAATCGGGGTTGAAGTCATGTGATCCTGAGATATAAGCAATTCCTGCTCTACATGTAGAACCCGTGTAATAAATGTTAATTAGATTATTTGACCTCGAATGCCACAATTTTAACAGCACAAATATTTGATGTATCAGTTCTATTTTGGTAGGAAATCAATTTGTGTATGAAGCAGTCTTTTGACCAAACAAAGGGTAACAGTCACCATAAGGTCTTTAATGATGGGTATAATTCGCACATGCTCTTCAATATCAATATCACACTACCCTTACCCTGTAAATGACCCCGAATGCTATTAAACGTGAAGATCACGAAATACCAGAGAAAATAAAATTTGAGTCATATTAAACAAATTTGCGTTGGAGTAATTTTGAAATTCGAACACTTCCTAGCTTTTCCCTATTTTAACTTGTAGATAATTGTGCTGACGTTAGACATACATAATGTATATAAACAAAATAATGTTGACTGTAGGAATGAAAGAATTGGTTTTATCTACCACATATGGATTTCAATTCATGCAAATACTGAAGAATACTCCAAGAATATACCTTATACTAAATTATTTTGATCTGTAATTTAAGAGCTTGTCTATGAGAAAACCATGCAAAACAGTCCGAAAGCAATCCTTTTCTAAATGTGTTAGTAGGTTAACCACCACACATTTGCAAATGCATATACTTTTTTTCTAAAGATTTCTCCTTAAAATAACAAGAAATTAAAATACAAAAGACTGCTATTGAATTCTACGCATGCAGTCTGCAATTAACCACAAAGGAGGTATAAAAGTAAACAGGAAATTGTTTCGTCATACATCTAGGATTGCTATTGTCTTTCTAATTATTAGAGGCTTTTCATAGTCTCAAAACTAATCTAGCAACGTTATCAAACTGTGACGCAGAAATCTATTTGTATATCATGTTTATGGTATTTCCTATGGACGTTATATAAGAAGAGTTTGAAGATACCAAAGGGGGGATGATAATCTGTATATCCAAGAAGAACAGACAACACAATGGCCAAAAGAAAATGTACAAAAGGACAAACAACGACATACAACACATACAAATAAAATTAAATGTCGAGTAACATGAACCCCACTAAAAAACGGGGGTGAACTCAGGTGCTCTTGAAGGGTTATAATGCTACCCAATGTGAATCTCTTAGTCGGTTCTTCGTACAACGCAATGAAGCAATAGAAATTAATCAAGGCTACTTTCACACATCTTTAACAAAAATTTGTCTTAAATATAATATGTTCTGTTTAATTGAAATGAGCATTGATACATTTATCGAAATGTGACGATCACTCATAATATAGTCAAACCTGCTCTTGTGGTCACTTCTATTCAACAGTCACCTGTATAAAAAATGTAACCTTTTACTTGTCCTGTCATAGACAATTTCATATGAATTAAATCTCGTTGAAGAGGTCACCTGTCTGATAGGCCACATTTTCTTTGTCCCAGAGGTGACCTCTTAATACAGGTTTGACTGTTATACAAAGGTTCAAATTACACAGTAACTTAATTAAACCATATTGATAACAAAAATTTTGAAATCGGTTGTAAACAATAACTTGTTTTTCTCCCATTATTACGGCGTTTTAACCCCGCTGAACCAGTGGTGGAAAAATCTGTAATCCTTACAATGTCTCATACTTTCCCCGCATTTGACTCGTTTGACGACTTTTGAAATAAAGTTCGTGTTAAATAATGGGAGAAACAAATTCTCCTTCATTTGCCCATGTGGGTTACGATATTTCTCCACTCTNTGGCCAAAAGAAAATGTACAAAAGGACAAACAACGACATACAACACATACAAATAAAATTAAATGTCGAGTAACATGAACCCCACTAAAAAACGGGGGTGAACTCAGGTGCTCCTGAAGGGTTATAATGCTACCCAATGTGAATCTCTTAGTCGGTTCTTCGTACATCGCAATGAAGCAATAGAAATTAATCAACACATCTTTAACAAAAATTTGTCTTAAATATAATATGTTCTGTTTAATTGAAATGAGCATTAATACATTTATCGAAATGTGACGATCACTCATAATATAGTCAAACCTGTTCGTGTGGTCACTTCTATTCAGCAGTCACCTGTATAAAAAGGTCACCTTTTACTTGTCCTGTCATAGACAATTTCATATGAATTAAATCTCGTTGAAGAGGTCACCTGTATTATAGGCCACCTGTTCTTTGTCCCAGAGGTGACTTCTTAATACAGGTTTGACTGTTATACAAAGGTTCAAATTACACAGTAACTTAATTAAACCATATTGATAACAAACATTTTGAAATCGGTTGTAAACAATAACTTGTTTTTCTCCCATTTCCTCTAGAGGATTACAATATCTCGTGCCTTTCCCCGCATTTGACTCGTTTGACGACTTTTGAAATAAAGTTCGTGTTAAATAATGGGAGAAGCAAATTCTCCTTCAGATATTTCTCCACTCGCGAGAGTTAAATTTAAAATTTCAACCACTCGCCTGGCGGCTTGTGGTTAGATTTTTTAATTTAACTCTCTTGAGTGCAGAAATTTCGTAACCCACGGGCAACTGAAGGAGAATCTATATGTAATCCGCATGATTAAGACACACATAGTTAGTATTACAATGAATAAACGTTAGAGAAACTGAACGGGAAACCATCGATGGACAATACAGTGAACTGGTAACGGCAGAAAAGTTTGAAGTTACCAGAATCCGTAAATCGAAGAAGAACAGACAACACAATGGCCAAAAGAAAAAAGTACAAAAGGACAAACAACGGTTATAAACGTTGTAACGTGATAAAACTAAAAGATCGAGTAACACGAACCTCGCTAAAAACCGGGGGCAAACTCAGGTGCTCCGGAAGGTTATACAAGACATAGGACGAAGACAAGCAAAATATATAAAAAAAACACACAACATAGAAAACTAACAACAAATGAGCAACATCGGTGGTAAATCCCACTTGCTCGAGAAGGGTAAGCAGTTCCTGATTTTAATAAGACATACGCACTATTGAAATATTTCTAAATTGAACACTGAGTAAACCAAAATCTTACATGCACCGAACTTTTAGAAAAGTCCCATTATGGGAAATATTTGATAATCTAACCTGCATGACCCAAATACCTGTGTTTTCCTCACACTTAAGCTGGCCACCAGGAAGTCAGATGTAGATAGGTTTCACTGTACGTGTATACGTATTTCAATTATTTATTGTTGTAAACACAGGAGGTTAGTTATTTATGAACGAGACATGATTTTCATAAATCTACAAAACCCTGTTTGAGACCTTTAAAAAAATACCCATATAAAGTGTATTTAAATATTTATCAATGAAAATTCAATGATACAGTTTTGTTTTGTCTTTTTTCAGGTAAGCAACATGTACATAGTAAGTCTAGCTGTTGCCGACTTGATAGTTGGAATGTTTGTGATGCCTATCAGCGCCATTTACATATTTACAGAAGAATGGTACTTCGGTGTAGGGCTTTGTCAATTATGGATATCAGTTGACTATATAGCCAGTACTGCCTCGATTTTCAATCTCTTTATTTTAAGTGTTGATAGATATTGTTCTGTGAAATCGCCTCTAAAATATATACGAAAACGAACAAAGAAGAGAGCGCTTTTGATGATATCATTTGTGTGGTTTCTGTCATCCCTTTGGGTAATTCCAATAGTAGGATGGCATTTCTTTGTTTTTCAAGGAATAAGAACAATACCTTCTAATGTTTGTGAAACGGAATACGCGAAGGACTCGGTGTTCAAAGTAATTACAGCGTTCTTTAACTTCTATTTGCCTTTAACTGTCATGATTTGTCTATATGGAAAAGTCTTCCATGAGATCCGGAAACGTTCCGCGTTGGAACTCGGTCAACGTCATACTACTAAACATCCAACGGTGCAATTTCTACCAAGTGTAGATTCTCAAACTATGGATGACAGCAGTGAAAATAATATAAATATAAGTGGAATCAAAGAGGATACAAAAATTCATTACTCTGCCGGTGGATTCTTTTCAATTCATAGTAATAATTTTCATAAATCTATTTATAAAAGTCGTCGTCCAAATAACGTCATACCGAAATCGTTTCGCGAGCTTCATGTAACAGAGTTTAATACTAGATACATACCAAAAAGACGCATTGAATACATATACGATGAAGGTGTGTTCGATTCGACGACAGAAAAACTTGAGCGCTATTATTACAAGAAACAGATGAATGGTTCACTGAGTCAAAATGACTCTTCTTTACCGTGTGATCTGCCGAATGACCAATCTACACCTCCAAGAACACCAACAGTGAGTTCAAGTAGTGACGATAAAATATCGGCCCGATCGATAGATCTGTCAAAGCAAAAAGACAAACAATCTATGTATTCTTTAACTAATGGGATAAAACAAATCCGTAAGGCAACAAATATCATTGATCATACTGTGAATCAAAAAGGTATTCATATGAATGGGAAGGATCGTTTAAACACATTCAACGATGACGCTCACAGACGAATTTCAAAATTATTGAATATTGGCAATCGTATTCGGAACATCCGTAGAAGTTCTTCGTTAACGAAGGAAATCAAAGCTGCTCGACAATTAGGTGTGATAATGGGAGCTTTTACAATATGTTTTCTGCCGTATTTTATTCTGTTTCTAGTTGTTGCTTTCTGTGATGGATGTATTGATCCAGGATTACTCACCGCTATGACTTGGATTGGATATCTTAATTCTACGCTTAATCCCTTCCTTTATCCTATGTGCAATACAAACTTTCGCAGAAAATTTAGAAAAATGTTTGGATTTAATACTCGTCCGCGACAACGTTCTGATGTTAATAACACTGAACGAAATAGCTTTACAATGCGGTATGATTGACTTGTGTTAGGCTGGAGAGATACTATGGTGCTAATGAATTTCTACTTGATTTGCATTCTAAATAGATCTTTTTAAAGACAATGCAGATTTTTCAAACGCTTACATGCATATCATTATATAAGCAAGATTACTTTTAACAAATGTATGAAATAGTTAAATTTTTCATATTGAAATTAATTAACTAAATTTTATGGAAATATCACATATCTATCTCGAGACCTCGAAACTGCGAGGTTATCACCATTTGTAGTTTGTATAGAATTTTCATAGAGATCATTCAATTCTCGAAAAACTAATAAAAACGTGAGTCAAGTTCTCGAGAAATTCTATCCTCCATAATATCGAAAATGGACCACAACAAAAATACTCCCCAGATACTTACCATGGTTACCATGAAATGGATTGAAGGGACAATTTGTTTTGGTGTTAAAATTTATTGATTGTTGTTTAGCACCAAGTGAGCAGTATGTTTGCTATATTTATGATTAAAATAAGCTTACATGTGGTTTTTGGAAGTGCTGATTGGTCCTAGGAATAACGAGAGGTGATAGATGAGGTTTTAAGATTTATCCTTGCAATTGGTCACCAACAATCACTCCTAAAACAACTTGTTGATCACTACAAGCTGCTACAAATTGTTTTTGAAGTGCCAGGTGCATGGCATAATCCAACAATCACTAGTGGAGCAGGAACTTCTTACCCTTCCGGAACACCTGAGTTCACCCCCGGTTTTTAGTAAGGTTCGTGTTACTCGTTCTTTGTTTCATATGAACGTTTTGTTGATCGTTGTTTGTACTTTTCATTTGGCCATTGTGTTTGTCTGTTCTTCTTCGATATACGGATTCTGATTGCCCCTTTGGTATCTTGGCCATTGTGTTGTCTGTTCTTCTTCGATATACGGATTCTGATTGCCCCTTTGGTATCTTCAAACTGTTCGTACATTCGTCTACGTTCTGTCTTAAAGAAGAATTTAATATTTGATTCGTCGATCAACTCGCAGATGTCCATTTTTGGAAAGTCTTAACTCTTTGGGGAGAAGCTATGTAGTAATTATTCTTAATTACACCTTATATAATAATGCTGGATTCTGATTGGTTAATAGCCGTGATATTTTTTTTTTAATTCAGGCCTTGCATTGTGAATTTGAAGAATTTTTATTTCATGTAGGTGTATTTGCATAAGATTTAACTTTTTTCATGGTATTTGCAAAATCATATTTACTGTAGGGTAACTTCACCGAGACGCTTATAACAAAATTTGTAAAACGCTATCAGTTGTGCGTTTTATGTAACATCATTCGGTAGAATTAAACAGATACATCATGAAAACGACAAACAAAAGATATTAATTATTTAGCCAGTGTTCTAAATAATATTCGGTGTAATTAAACAGATATATCATGTTTGAGAGGGGTATTTGCGAAAAAGACCAGTCTTGAGACTAAATTTCCCTCGCCTTGCGGCTCGGGAAATTTTTCGTCTCTCCACTGGTATTTTTCGCAAAAACCTCTCCCAAACATGATATATCTGTATAGTATTCTAGGAAAACCGGGTGTATAGAAAAAATACCTAGTTTCTCCATTGCAGGACACAACCTTAAAAATGGGCATCCGTTAAATGCAAGGGACGAAAAAATGTGCAACTCTACCTTGGAACGGGGACCAAATGATGAGTGCATAATGTATGATGGTGTTAGGTATTTTCGATAGGTTAAAAGAAAATGGTGTATTTTTTTTTCTGTGTATTTGATTTTCATGAAAGTCTATCTCAGGGGTATTAACTGTCAACTCGACTTTTAATATTTTATGCAGATATATCATGTTTGGGAGGGGTATTTGCGAAAAATACCAGTCGAGAGACGAAAATTTAGTCTCAAGACTGGTATTTTTCGCAAATACCCCTCCCAAACATGATATATCTGTTTAATTACACCGAATATTATTTAGAACACTGGCTAAATAAATAATAACTTTTGTTTGTCGTTTTCAGGACATAACATGATATATCTGTTAAATTCTACCAAATGATGTTACATAAAACGCACAACTGATAACGTTTTACAAATTTTGTTACAAGCGTCTCGGTGAAGGGTAAAAACGGCAAATACGATTTTGCAAATACCATGAAAAAAAGTTAAATCTTATGCAAATACACCTACATGAAGTAACAATTCTGCAAATTCACAATGCAAGGCCTGAATTTGTAAAAAAAAATATCACGCCTATTAACCAATCAGAATCCAGCATTCTTATATAAGGTGTAATTAACATATAAATCTCCGATTTTCTTCTTTGTTTGTTTACAATCCATACTTTTCTGAGTGTCACGTAATTTGTGTAGTACACAAGGACGTCAGGAGAAATCGATAACTCTATAATCTTTTTAACTCTGTCACGGTTACGTGATCAGAAGTTTACCCACACACATCAAGATGGCAGTGCACACTCTGCAGACGATAGCAGTGAGATTCAAGTTATGAGAGTTAAATATAATCAATATACTTTTGGCAGATTAAAAGTTTTAGCAAATGGCTGAAAATATGCAGGGTTACGATAAAAACAGCAGTTACTTTCTTGGAAGGAATCGTTTTAAAATATTTATTGGCTTGGGCCTTCTTTGGTCAATCCACTTTCATTTTCTAAATTCATATACCAGAAGTGTAGTCCCGCGGGACTTGCAGGTGCAAATAAAAATAGCTATCGAAAATTCCTTACTATCGAAATCACCTTACGAGACCATATAAAGAAAACCACACGCCTTACATGAAAAAGGAAAAATTGCTGTAACTTCTAATGAGTAAGTTTGATAAGTGTTGTCGTTGCTGTCCCATTGCAAGGCCAAATTACCATTATATCTTATTTACTGTGGTTATCTAAGCCTACAACCATGGTACTATCTCGGCTGGCTCTTCTCATTAATATAGCTGGGATACGACATACTCGATGTTATACTACAATCGAGCAATCAATCAATGTACTCTTAATGTACGGATGCTAAGGCTTTGTATATCATGTCACTCTTCTGTTGGTTGTACTAGTAGCTTCCTTTAAACATTTCAATGTTGGTAGATTCCTTCCAATCGTTAATATTGTAGCCACTTACCACTGTCCGTTAGCAGAAAAAAATAAACAATGTATTTTTTTCTCTCGTCAAATTCGATGGTTACATTCTAAATCTTATGAAAAAAAAATGTTTACTATTTATCTACTGCTAATGAACTACCTATGTGTACAAACAAATTACAAAATGTATCAATAGAAAGAGATGTCGTTACCAAACAAATTTGCTCAATTACTGTGTGCTGAAAAGACGAAATGGATCAGTACTGATTACCATTGTGTGATTGATGTTATTTAGCATCAGTATTTCAACTATATTGTTACGAGAACAAGTTGATGTAATACCGTTGTTTCACTGGGATGGGTCAATGGACGGAAGCTTAGATTGTCACAGGAAAAAGAGAATACAATTAGTAGGAAATGTTGCCCTTAAACCGACTGAAAAAAAATGTTGCGCATAAGGAGCTGATGCAAGTCATCTTTTACCTGTAAAACATGTGACATTCTCCAAGTACCGAACATCCATCTTCGTATCGTTTTGTGGGCGAGTATTGTATTTAATTCATCTTCCACAACAAACAAACAACCCATTTAAGAGTTTGTACATGTTGAGAAACTCTTTGAATGTTTTATTTCTAGATTCTGGGATCGTGATTTCTAGCCATTACCAAATAAGAAGCAAAACTACCGTAATACATCCTCCATTTTGCTATTACATATGAAGATGAAGTTGGTGTCCCTTCCTTATACAGAATGCGCAAAATTCAAACGTATTAAAAGAAACAGATTTCGAAATGAAATTCTAAACATCTTCGTATTTATTATTCAAGCAGTCGTCCATCTTCAGAACGTTCTACAATTACGCTTACTTTGCAAGTGATGTGCACCAGATTGGTATTCCAAATAAATGTATGCGGTTGGTTTTTGCTACACGCTGTGTGAAATCAAAATGTTCAACATTATGTAATGCTATTAAAACCTTCTACACAAACACAATACAGAAGATAAAGTTGGCTCTTCTCCACGCCGGTGATATGAAATTAATAATAATAACATAGTTTAACAAAAACGCGAAACTATTGACCTTGTAGTTTCTGGTCTGGTGCAGTAATACCACAAACCCTTCTATTACTAGATTAAAATAGCAAAATTGGTGTATAAAGTAACATTAGCAATTCTTGCAAGGGGCCATGGTGCCCTAGTGGTTAATTTCATTGACCTCTGACTACAGGATTTTCACCACTGATGTGGGTTCACGCCCCGATGCCACATCATATATACACGTTTTCGCACGCCACTTCGTTGTGACTGTCTCGGTTTACCTCTTCCATTAAGTATACAGTATACCTGGTAGTCACCATATAACTGACGAATTGCTGAGTGTTACATTTTGTAGGGTCCCTTCGATTTACTTTCACGTTTATTCTCTAAATCAAACTAATCATTTTAAAATTGTGTAATCCCGACATTTGCATTTGTAATGTTATTGATTGATAGTTGTGTAACGGTTTGTTTGATTTCCACACAGAAAAGGGGTGGGGTAATGGATATATGGTCGGTAAATTTTACATTGCAGTGTGTCTGTCTCCAGCGACCACCTCTAACCAACAGATAACTAAATAATTATCAGGAGCTTCATCTGTTCATTATTTTTTACTTGCACGCTGTATGGCTTTCTGTGAACATAGTGGAAGAATTTAAGAACAAATTTAAAAAACACTAAATAAACGGATCATAAAAGTGGAGATACTTATTCACGAAAATCAGTTCTTTCGTGTACTGCATTGTAACTAACTAAAAAAGACATCGACACATATCGTATCAAGTTAATACATATACAAAAAAATGTACGTCATATTCCGTAATACAATAAAAAGAGAACTTATAGGCGGATCGCGTACAATATGATAAGGTAAACAACACCCTCATGTTTGAAATAGAAGGCGGATTAAATGTTGTGTTGCAATCCGCGTCGAAGGATACCGGGACCTTGGTTGTTGAAACACACCTCTGTGGCACTTTCTTCATCTACATGGGATATCGATTGGGCCCGCGTCGAACAGTCGGCTTGTCATGTTAAATCTGTTCATAGTTCTTAGAGCAAACCTTATTCTTTTGTATAATATCCCTAATGTATATCTTCCCCATGTAGCCTCGTGATGGGATCGTTAAAGAAGGTGGTGGCTACAGGGTCAATCTATTGATGATAATTTGATCGGGTCTTTCACCTGGTAACTCCTGGTACGAAGATTGATTTTCATACTGTTTATTATGCTATTATTGGATACTTATTTATTGCAAATGTTGATACTGCGTGGAGGTTAGAGACAAGGAGAATGAACAAACCAAGCAACGACACCATTATCAATCAAACTGACCTCCACGATATTACTGAAATATTGTTGAAAGTAGCGTTCAGAACCATAGAACTAACAAAACCAAGCAATTCTCAAAATAACAAAAGAAGGAAAGAAAACGTATTCGACGAAGAAATTGAAGCAGCATAAAATAGTATTGTCAATTAAAGATGAAAATTAAAAAAATTACAAAACTGTTTCCTTTCTTGGTATCACAACATGTTCCGGGTTAGTGCAAAATGTAGTTTAGTGAATAGAAACAACAATCTCTAGTTTATTATCACAAACTCAGGCAATCAATCATCCGTTAAAGAGACAACGAGTTATCAGAATTATCAACAAGAGGGTAGAAAAATTATATGTTATACCCTGGGGCACGTAAACTCTGACAAATAGTATATCTGTTCACGATTCTCACGTCGTTGTGACCAAATCTGTCTTCACGTCAGCTTAAAATTAAACTGGGTTTTCAATACACAACAAACAGGAAGTTTAAAAATTCCAATACTGTTTGCAAATATGAAATAAATGAAATAACAAACAAAAATATATCAATAAAGATATCTATGAAAAACAGCCATATGAAATTCAACCTTTTAGCATAGGAATAAAGTAACATGTGATATCAAAGTCAAATATTACTTCCAATGAAATAACGCCTGATAAAAGTACGCAAATATCATAGAGCTACATCTAATTCCTCAATTATTTAAAGTCTTATACTAACTCATAATTCAGTTTCACTAATTTATTAGTTGCATCATTTCACTAAAACAAAAGAAGGGGGTTTGGGCGCATAAAACTAGTTCAACCCCGCCACTTTTAGTGAAGTGCCTGTACGAATCCAGTAAAGTTAGTTGTCATGTATTTGTGTGTTAGGGGTCTCGGTATTGCCTATTTCTACGATTCTTCTATTGGACTTCGTAGTTGTGTGACATTTTTGGTTTTTCATTTTATTATTTGTTGTCGCGGAATTTAACGAATTTCAAAGAAATCAATAAGTTTGCATTATGTTATTTTTCTTCTCTTTTAGGTTTTTATATTAGTTTACCTTTTTAATTGAATATTTTTATTACTTTACGGTTTTTTATTGAATATTTTTATTACTTTACAGTTTTTTATTGAATATTTTTATTACTTTACAGTTTTTTATTGAATGTTTTTATTACTTTACAGTTTTTTATTGAATATTTTTATTACTTTACAGTTTTTTATTGAATATTTTTATTACTTTACAGTTTTTTATTGAATATTTTTATTACTTTACAGTTTTTTATTGAATATTTTTATTACTTTAGTTTTTTATTGAATATTTTTATTACTTAAAAGTTTTTTATTGAATATTTTTATTACTTTACAGTTTTTTATTGGCAATTTCGTAAGGTTAGTTTAATGTGTTTCATTTAAATTGCAAGCGAAGATATGTTTGAAATACTAACAAAGAATGCATTAAACAACTAACTATAATAACATCCCTTTATTCCTTCAAATGTTTTCTCGTGTAGTACTATGTAACGAGAAACAATTTTCATCTCTGAGATATCCTAACCATACTTCTATGGGCAATAGAATTATGAATAGAAAGTTGAGACAGTGGTGGTCAGCAATTCCATTAATATCAACATTTCGAACCCCATCTCACCTCAAATAATTGAACCCAAAAACGATCCCGACATATGGCGTAGGAAATCATTACAGGGCCTGGCTGGTGATAGGCACAACAAAGCGGCGGGTCTTAACCCAATAAATGGGATTCCACCTCTACATCGTCAGCAATACAGATAAAATCAAACAATTGCTGGCACTCAAAAAAACCAAACACTATCACAGGAATGAATGACAACATAACATCGAAAGTAGAATATCAGGGTCAGTGAATACTCTTAGTTAACGGACTACTAGCCAAGAAGCTAACAATCGGTTGGTTAAAGACCATTATTCTTAGGACAAAAACAATCATTATTGATACTTATAACAAAACCTATCCATTAACTTGATGTTAAGTCATACAGAAAGAGCATCCCGTTACTTGTTCTTCTACAAAATGATGGTTTAATTTACTACAATAATAATAGGCTACACATTGCATGATTAATGGATAATAATTCACTTTAATATATGTCATACAAGTTCTGAAAGTGCAGAAAAGTGTCTTTGACAGAATAACTAAGAATTCGAAAAAAGCAAAAATTTTCGATATCTTGCACTTTTAAGATAAACTCACCAGCAACCATCTTTTAAATTGTACCAGTCAATAGTTTGCTGCATCAAGCTGTTAAACCGTTCATAATCACATCATAATTGGTGTGTGTCTTTGGTGGATAATGCATCTGTTACTAATTCAAGTGAAGTCATAATTGACAACTTCAGGAATAGCTATCATAGTGAGAGTTTGGTCAACGAGAATTCTTCTTTTGCAAAATCTGACATATATAAGTCATTTTTTTTTTATCTGTGTAATATTTATGGCACGGTTTCCCCCAGCTAAACGATTAAACAATCGACCGCGAACCGATTAACACGGAAAACTGTGGTATAAATGGTGGTAACATGAAGCCATGCAATATCACATCTTAAGTCGTTGATTATTGCACGGCTCTCTGAGAGTAATAAAACTACAGCCCAGAATTAAAGTGTCCAATATCTCGTTTTTTGCGTGTATTATTTCATAGTTCTTAGCTGCTGCTTATATTCTGGTATACAAAGCATCAAAAGCTCAAAGGAAAAGAATGCATTCATGTTACAATATGGAGTTATATCCCTCTTCAACTTAATTTGAATAGTCGGTAGGTATTTACCATTAGTAACGCTACAAAAATAACAACTACACCGTTAAATACTTTTCTATATAATATCTATTGAACATGCATTTTATATTCGAATTAATATAATTTGGAGCAATTATCGGGAAAAGTTCAATTACTCTATATATGTGATTTTCTTTGATTATTGTCGTGACCTAAATCTGCTTCAAGTAACATTTATGAAATATAAATTTAATATTATCTTGATGTCACTGAAGATTAACATTGTTGATCTAAAGTTGGACCCCGTATCTCTGTCTACTAGAATCCTTGCCATACAACATTCACCATTTCGAGGTTCAAAGGTATTTTGTGATTTTGTTTTCCATTGCTTTAGCATAGTTCTGTCGAAACATAAAATCACCGCTTTTAATATAATTGAAATACGAATGAATACGTACACATTCAAATTGTATTTAGTTGCGGATTATGATTTAGGTCCACAAATTCAATAAAGCACTATCATTTTATTTAACACTTTTCATAAAGGTATATTGACACCTGTCTAAACCGAACCCTGCATAAAGCGAAATCTTGTATAAACTGAACATTAAATAAATTCCTAATGTAGGAAATATTTGTTAATTTGACCTGTATAAACCGAACACCTGTCTATGCCGAAGAATCTAGTAACAAGGAGGTTTAGTTTACACAGGTTTCACTGTACAAGTAACAAAAATAATTTACAATTAAGTTAAACTCGTCATGCAATCGGTTGACATTCCCCAACGGTTGTAATATGTAAGATTGATCCATGAATTTTAGACTGAGCTTCAAATTGACATTGTTGATGCTTAATAGCTATTGTGTTACGGACATGCTGTTGACATTTCATTGAATAATAATTAGCTGTTTGTTATAACAATTTTAAATTATACATATAAATTAAAGCCGTACAACTCGAGTTTGAATAAATATATTTGAGAAAAAGAGACGATGTTTGGTACATCAGCACAGACACACGTACTCTCACAACAAGCTTGAAATTCCTACACATGTGATATTGAATAGTTATTATCCCCTGTGTTATTGTTGGTGTCTGTCACGCCACCGATACCATGTACCTAGAAAGTCGTCTTTATTAAAACCTTATTCTGCACCCAAGTTACGTGATAAATGAACGAACAGATAAGTGTTTAACTGGAACCAAACACACTTATGTTCGACGTTCTTTTCATAATTTAAAATGATTCTCTTCTTTGTATAAAAAGTAGAAGTGTGGTCACGTGTGATGCCTTCAAATGACACATGAACAACTACTCACAATGAGTTATCACTAACTGTTTGATTGGTTGTTAACTAATTAATGTCAAACTCAGTATTTCAGGTATATTTACGACATGAACAAATTGTAAACAATAATTCATGTAGGTAAACTGATGACACTGGGAGGAGTCTATGGGTGGAAATAGAACCAGTGGGAAGGAATTCACATCCAACTGTTACAATAAAAACTAAGATTTAATGGATATAGTCGGAATGATGTGTTTTACAATGGGTCACCAACGACCATTCCTAACAAACTATACTTACTGCTATAAGTTGTCTCTTACGTGCAAGGAGATTAGGGCGCACAAGGCACTCGTTGTAAGGGCGCGTTTTATATGTACGTTCTGTGTTGTAACTGATCAATGATATTTAATATTTTACCCTGTTCTGTCCGGAGTAAAGAATTGGCATGGTGTTTTAGAGTACATTCTACAACAATATAAATAAAATGAAAAGCGAAAAATACCACACTGTCAGACCTCCTTAATCAAATATCAAAATCGTTGAAAGAGGCAAAATAGTGGAGTGACTAGACCATAAATTTTTCAACTTTAATATACCACCCTACCTGCAGGCCAAATTGTATATCATCGTTTAGAGTGATGTCTGGAGTTTCATTTTTGCCTGGTCGTAGAAATGAAATATGGTGCATTTCCTGCAGATTTGGGGTTAAAGGTCAACAGCTGGGAATTTCATAATTTTGGAAAAAGGTAATACAATTGTTATAATTTCAAATAAACTGACGCAATAAATGAGTAATTAGTTTTGTAATGTGCATAGTAATAATATTACGTCAGTTGCAATAAGTAATGACATCATGTTACGTTAAAAATAAATTTAAATGCTATTTTAAAGTAAGCAAATTAAAAATGAACAAAAATCATAAAAAAATATTACGATGATAATGAAAATACCGTGAAATATGCATAATGTGATATTTTGTACTCATGTATTACTACAGGAAGTTCATTTGGTTAATTGGCCGTTACTCGGAGTGTCACAGAAGATTATAGCAGTGTTTTTTCAATACACATATATTCGACGATTTACGAGAATAATGGCATTTCGATTTTTGCTTAAACAACGGTAACATAGAATACTAAAAGAACAATAAAACGGTATAATCCAGACAGCGGAAGTCTATGGACAGAATAACCAGCGTGTTTCGACATATCTAAGCGCTGTTTCATAGATGTGTATACTGTTGCCATGTCACTAGGTTTATCGTCAATAATAGGAGCATAAGCTACGAAGGTATATTCAGGTCTATTTTGTGTCAGGCGTTTGAAAAAACCTGTCCAAAAAGGAACTATCTGTTCTGTATGCATTGTAGAAATGGGCATCTCAACTACGTTTTTTCTTGAAATCAGCCGAAGAAAAGCCCAAGACATGTCACTGATATCTATATCTTCTGTGAAACAAGAGAAAACCTTGCGATAGGCGTTGGAATATCGAGGAGGTCCATATCGTTCTTTTGGCTTGTTGAAAGGAAAGCAAGTCATTATCTGTGTTCTAGACTCATCTAATACCAAAGACCTGTCTAGCCCTCGTGTAATCTTAATGGAATTTAAATGGGATTGTGTTGGGTCACTTTGCAGCTGAAATACAGCTCTGGCCATTGAAGGAAAAGTATTTTTCCCATCAATAGTTTCGGCGTTGATATCAATATTATCAGCTCCCTCCTGTATCAAATGACCTCCCATATCATGTTGAATAATACCATTTGGGATGTATGACATATTCTGGATTCTGGAAACTTCAAAATTTGCCAAGCTAGTTAAATACGTGCGTACCTCAGTGTTAGACGCACAAAACCCATGCGAGTTGAGACTTTCAATTAAGTTTCTTGAGCCAAACTCGTGATGGAGCTGTAATGCCAATCCAAGCTGAAACGGGGTAAACATATTTTTGTTTAATGCGACAATACACTCTGCAATCACAAGAATCTTTCTTGTCTGGTCAACGGGGAATTTAAAGTCCGTGTCCTCACAACGATAAGATTTATCATCAATTAACCAAGATAACAATTTTATAAGTGCGACAGGAATGTTTTGTGTTGATTGTGCCAGAGATACATCAGATGGGTTAGGATAAATCTCATTTGTTATATCTACCGATTGTATCTTACTACGAAGTATTGAAGCAGCTGCGTGCAAAATCCGTTCCTTGTTCAGCTTTGGTTCTGCCATTTCAGCCTCAAATTCTGAAAGTCTTAGTACATACTTTAAATGGCTGGCCGCTAAAATTGCTTCCGAAACTGAGATAGTACTACTATAAACATTATTTGATCTACCATGCCCCTGTTGTGTCTGAATAACGATAGAGTCCCCATAATGTTTCAAGCCTGCGCTGTAATTTGGCTGAGGTATATTTTATGGGCGAGTCCTGTGGTAAAAAGGAACAAAACATTTCTAACAGATAAGACATCAAAAATGCCTTTTTGTGAACTATTAAATCATTATCAATTGATAACAAAAGTCGTTCAAATGCTTGATAATGTACTAAAAGGGTGGGCTCTTCATTTGTTTCTTCTTTTTTGGGAGTATTTAGCAAAATATTTGCAATGCAGGCTCTGTTGTAAAAAGCTTTACTTTTGAAATTTTCTGTTGATATAAGAAGTTTAATATCAAAATTGCGTTTCTGATCCGCCGTTTCAACAATTTGTTTGTATCGATCGTCCGTTTCTATCTGACGCAACTGTCTGTCGCCTTTGTAAGATCTATACTGACAGAAAATGCAGGCACTCCAGTCAAAAAGAGTGGACATTGACCGCGTCTGAACAAAGAGTTCTGTGTCCGTAGAATATGAACTATTTCCTAATTTCTCGGTCACGGAGAATTTTTCTAAATTTATCTTGCTTGTGTACGTCTTGTAACACGACTTATGGTAAAATAGCCGCTCCGTATCAATGTCATTAAGAGAACTAAATTCTTCAAGAAGGCGGCGATAAACATCATCTTTTCGCGTGTTTACAGAACTGAGAAGCGCTTGCCGTCCTTCCAAAGTTGTAGTAGAAAGTTTTTCGTTCATAGAAACCTGGCAAATAATACATAAATTCCAGTTATTTATGATACGGCTTCTTTTAGCTTCCGAAGGTGCTAGTTTTAATGGACTTCCAAAATGAGCCATTTTCCGGAGATTAACCTATCCGCCCGTTTTGACTTGTAATTACACACCTCTTATTTATTACACGATAAACACACTACAAAATATAAAAAATATACCAAGAAAATGCGTAAAATACTATTTACAACAAATAACTAACAACACCTAGCTAAGGTAATAAGCACGATGACAAGTAATTCAATCAAATAATAGCAATTGCAAAAGACACTAGTCAAGCGAGTTCACCAATGAAAAGTAAAATGTCATTCGTATCGGTAGAACACCGTAATTCCGGATATATAGTTAACTTCAATGGAATATTCGTAAATATGTTAAAACGCAAGAAAACGTGAATAATATCGTCATTATAACTTTTTATTACTGAAAAAGGTTAAATTTATCTATTATTTATCTCGTGGTTCTTTACACAAACACGAAGTATAATTAACGAATAAAATAGTGACTTCACTGGCAAAGCAAAGAGATAGCAAATTTGGCAGTATTTCAAAAGCTTAAATCGTGCATAAAAAGTGTAATAAAGACCAGGCAACATGAATTGGATCTTATTGTTTCTTTTTTATGCAAATTTAATAATATAGAGATTGCCTCCGTGTAGAATACTATTTCAGGAAAAATGAATTTTTCGTTTTCTTGGTGAATTTTCTGAGAACTGCACCATACGAAAACTCTACGACCGGGCGAAAAAGTAAGATTAGGGTATTAACATTAAAAAAAATCATTTTTGGCCTGCAGGTATGCTGGTACATTAAACTCGATAAATAAGCCACTTTTTAGACTTCAGTCACAGCACTATAACCTCCAGAACCAGCAACCGATCCTTTACCAGGTCCATTCGTGACAGCAAACCCTCTTCCATCTGCTAAAATTTTACCCGTGGAATATATGTATATATCAGTGGCCTCTATTGATGGAGAAATGCCCCCTGGAGTACCAGACACGAATACACTGCCATAAATACGAACTTCGTTCAGTCCAGTTAAAGAGCTGGTTAACTCACACGATGACCCAG
>MJUT01025524.1:662704-673598 GCA_002080005.1 Gigantidas platifrons
CAAGAAAACGTGAATAATATCGTCATTATAACTTTTTATTACTGAAAAAGGTTAAATTTATTTATTATTTATCTCGTGGTTCTTTACACAAACACGAAGTATAATTAACGAATAAAAATAGCAAAGTTTGGCAGTATTTCAAAAGCTTAAATCGTGCATAAAAAGTGTAATAAAGACCAGGCAACATGAATTGGATCTTATTGTTTCTTTCTTATGCAAATTTAATAATATAGAGATTGTTATATTCAAAAACTAGCATTGCCTCCGTGTAGAATACTATTTCAGGAAAAATGAATTTTTCGTTTTCTTGTTGAATTTTCTGAGAACTGCACCATACGAAAACTCTACGACCGGGCGAAAAAGTAAGATTAGTGTATTAACATTAAAAAAAAATCATTTTTGGCCTGCAGGTATGCTGGTACATGAAACTCGATAAATAAGCCACTTTTTAGACTTCAGTCACAACACTAAAATCGACACCCTTAACACAAATACACTTTTTTAACTTGGTACAGGCACTTCAATTAAAAGTGGCGGCGTTATGCTAGTTTTTGGCCTTAGTTCGTCCCTCTTAGTGAAATGATGTGGTCGTGCAAATCCTTCCCATGCTAACCCTCACATATCAATAGATTTTCTATAAGTAACCTTTCAAATGTTTAACTGATTTGATGGAACTTCATTATAATTGACCTTTGACCTGTATATCTAACATAAAATAATACCCTCCACGAAATGGTGACCTTTTGAAAGCAATATGTTCTTAATGTTTCAATATGGATTATATAATAAAGATATATTTGTCTTAATTCTAGTTCTATGACAGTAGATACAGATTCTGTTCAGATGGAGTTACATAATTGTATCAGCTTTAACATATAAACGTCAAAATCAAGTTTTTGTTATTGATAAAACTGTCAAAACTAACGACAGTCCAAACTCAAATGCAAAGAATTTGTGCAATCAGCAACGTTCAGATTATATAATATGATTTGTGTGTTACGTAGTTTCTAACACGAATATCATATACTTAATAACATCGACGTAAAAAGTGTACGAAATTATTTAAGGTTGTGTTTGTAAGGCATATTAATGTCCAGTGTCATTATCAGTGCACCCAGGCACTATTTTCTACAAAATAATGCCCAAAGGACAAAATATTAGTATGTATGAAAATTTGAAGTCACCAAAGAAGTAATAAGAAGCCGTAAATTTGAAGGACAGACAATGCAACTGCCAAAGGGAACAGAGAAAAGTACAATGTCTACAAACCTAAAGATTAAGCAACACGAACCTCACTAAAAACCGATGGTGAACTCATATCCTCCGGAACGGTAAGATGTTCCTACTCCGCTAGTGGCACGACTTGTGGTACTCCTGTCCTGGACTTTTCTTTGTCTTGAAAGTATCCACGGACATAGCAACATATGGCCTCAGGCAATACATTCCATCGCCATAATATATCTGCAAAACTGCTGAGTTCTCGTTAAACAACAATCACTCTCTCACTCATACATTCCAGTGGATATTATGTTATGCTATAAATACAGGTCAAGGGTCAGTCATTATTGATAGAAAATCCATTAATATTTTTCTATAACAAGACTCCTAACTTTCACTCCAAGACCACCCCAATACTCACGCTTAGATTAAGACCACCCCAATACTCACGCTTAGATTAAGACCACCCCAATACTCACGCTTAGATTAAGACCACCCCAATACTCACGCTTAGATTAAGACCACCCCAATAATCACGCTTAGATTAAGACCACCCCAATACTCACGCTTAGATTTCGCCCACTGTAAAGTATATGATATAATGAGCTTCAATTCTAAAATGAAATATTTTACAGATATATAGAAATACAGTTTGTTTGCTTGATGGTGTTTAACGCCACTTTCAACAATATTTCAGTTTTATCGTGGCGGTCAGTTGGTGGACGAAAACTGAAGTCACATAATGTTGTCCTGATCGTAATTCGGACTCTCAACATCATTGGTGATAGTCACTGAGTGTATAGGTACGTAGTTGTAAATCCAACTACCATACGATCACGGCCACGAAGGCCCCAACAGAAATTCAGAATCAATAACAACTTTCCCCTGTCATTACGAAGTAATATATGCATCAAGTTCATGTTAAATATGTGTCAAAAGAGATATTAATGAGTAAAACATTTACGAGTTTCTGATGCTTCATAATTTGTATTGAAATGTTATTACAGGGACGTGTGAACACAATGAAGGAACACATTAATTGGGATTTAATTATCATTTTTATTTTTAAAACTACGTCAGACAATCAAAATCGTATTATAAATTAATCATGACGTTATATTTTGATATCGGCAGGTAAAGCACATCCAAACGTAAACTTGTAACAATTCATCCATATGATGAAATCATGTGATGAAAGTTAGACGTCAATGTTATCAGTAATATCACATACCTCAGAGGAAATAATTTATTTAGAATGGAATGATGATATTTAAAAAAATAAATAAATAAAAAATAAAATAAAAAACTTCTTCTTCTTCTTCATTTACGGAACATCCATCAACATATTGATGATTATTTTCCGGCGCATGCCTGGTTTGGCATTTAATAAAGTTACATTTTTAGTATATTTTACAATTTTTACCATTTTTTATGACAATTTCAATATTTTGCATTTTTTATTTTTTATTTTTTGTGTATAAGATAAAAACAAAATGAGTGTTTACTGTAAGTGTGGGAATGTTTCAAGGAGCAAACTGTGGGAAAGTGCTTCCTTGAAAGTGTCGGTATAGGTTATATTGGCTATGTTTGCAGGTATATTGTTCCAGTCTTTAATAGTGCGGCAGAAAAATGAAAATTTGTAGCTGTCTTTGTTGCATTGAATTTGCCTGTATGTTTGTTTGTGGGTCGATCTTGTTTTTGACTGGCTTTTTGTGAGGATGTCTTGAGCTGGGATAGTAATTTGGTGGTTTGTATTGATTGTTGGTATATCGACTTATCCAGTAAAGTTACTGTATGGTCATAACGACGTCTTTTTTAATTGCGATGATTTTTTTTTCTCAGATTGAGATAATATTGTTTTTGAAATTTTCGATAGATTTAAGATTAAATGTCGACCACAAGTCGGAAGCTGAGTTTCCAAGTTGGATTTTATTTATTTTTTAATGATGATCAGATAGAAAGACAGCAAATAGTAAAATAAAAAGGTAGTCAAAAGATATCAAACAAAAACAATAATATTATGTGATCTAGAAGAGAGGTGAAGATTCGTTCTTTGGTTTTATTAACATGATGTTCAAATCTTTTGTTTTAGGTCCTTGGTTGACTTGATTTTTGGTGTTTAACGTCACTTTCAGCAATATTTCAGCTATATCATGGCGACCAGTTTTAGTAGTGGAAGAAGCCGGAGAGAACCACCGACCATAGGCAAGCAACTGATAAACTTTATCACTTGCGGCTGTGAGTCAAGTGCACCCTTTTGTAATTTACAAAGCCGGGCGCTAACCCATGCCGTATTGGTGATAGGCTTGTATGAGCTGTTAGATCCAGCGACATAACTCATTGAGCCACCCGGGCCCCTTTTAGGCCCTTGGTTAACTTGTGCCCACATATTTTAAAATTATTTGGCTTTCCAATCTTGTGGCTATATGAGCGTACCCGGGGATAGGTATTAGAGAAACACGTCATGAGCGTACCCGGGGATAGGTATTAGAGAAACACGTGCACTAAATATGACATCTACGTTTTATTACACTGAGGTGACATCCCTTTTACATCTTGTGGTCATTTGAAATTGCTTCAGGATTTTTTTTGTTTCTTATTATATAGAAAAAGTGCTACATACAAATGAATTTCAATACATACAATACAAAAACAATATAAATGATAATTTGTTTTCATACAAACAGCTTAAAATACAAGACAGCAACAAAACCGTAACCCCTTTTTTTATATTTATTAATTAGGACTGTTTGCTCCAAAAATAATACTCTCTCTCTCTCTCTCTCTCTCTCTCTCTCTCTCTCTCTGCATTTGTTCTGTTATTTTGCTTTCAGTGCCATACGATAATAGATTTTCATCATCAGTTAATTTCCTTGTTCAGAAACCAAATACTGAATTGTATAAATCAAGTTTTTCTTTTAGTGGACCAAAAGTATGGAACTCCCTACCAAATGAAATTAAAACCTCGAAAACTGTATTTGAATTCAAAAACTCTTACAAATTATTGAATTTTTTGGTAAACTGATTTAATATTTGCGTTATATTATTTAAAATATGTGAACATGTTATTGTGTTATATATACTTTGCTGATATCTATGTCCATGTACTTATGTATTGTTTTAAAAGAGCCTTATTGAAAATTGGTATTATCCAAATAAGTTACTCTCTCTAAAAATAAAGATTTTTATTTTATTTTTTTTAATTTATTTATTATAAACTGCATACCAATTTATTATAAATAAGCAGACTGCTCAATTGACATTAATCAACAATTAAATCAATCAATCGATCCTTAATATTACCAAAACAAAATGAATACAAAAAATACGACACTTTCAGAACAGCTCCAAAATCTAATAGAAAAATTGTAGGTACAGAGGGAAAATCTATATCTCTTACATATATATACATGACAGCTCACTTCCATGGCTTGGTACAGGCACTTTTATAATAAGTGGTGGTGTGAAACAACTTTTATGTCAAATATCAACACTCGCATATGACTGGGTGGGCAGCGTTATTGTAAAGAAAGCTGAATCCTAATCTTGACCTATATATATACATGATATATTTAACCTTTGTGACAGATGATTTGTAATATGTATAATATTAGGTCTATAAACGACAGTCGAGTGAGTGAACGATTGTTGCTTCACGCCAATTCAGCAATTTTTTCCGTTATATCATGGTTAATTTTCCATGAGATTATGATGAGGTCCGCCCTGTACAAGACCAACACGCTGAGTTGGATTTTTATAGTGCTAGCTCACTGAAACAACAGTTCGCGGGTAGACAAGTCGCTCCACTCAGACACATTATCCTGATTCCGAGTCAACCAATCTTTGCTCTTTCTCATTATAATACTGCGTGATTAGCGGAGAAGTAACGAACACCAATTTTATAGTATTTGGTTTGACCCGACCTGGGCTCGAACCCACGATCTAACCGCACTCGAGGCGAGCACGCTAACCAATACGCCATGCACGGATGCGGTTACGACAGTTGGTGACCTCAACCATCATCTAAATATTAGATAGTGTACAAGGCTATCGGAAACTATAATGAGGAAAAACAGTAAACTGTGAATCAAAATCTAATTGTCAATACCATCTTTCGTGATCTTCCGATAACAATAGGAGATGATTTACTTGAAAAATCAAATTCAACTTTGTCATATAGTCTTCCAATTTTGTAATGTTAAATTAGAATTTTCTAGAATCTCCCGCCATGCTGTTCAGCAAACAGTGACAAAGTGCATTTTAATGCCAGATATTATTTTAGAATCTCTACAATCACTGAATTGATAAATTCTTTGTCGTGGAGGTTCTTGAACTCATAATATACTAGTCAACAAAATAAACGATACAAAGATTTTTATGTTAAAACCAAAACAATTCTTTATTATCAATGTTTACGTGAAACGCGTTTATCCTCTCCCCATGATCGAGCTTGCGATGACCGAATCAGGCATTCAAATCACCTCCTGTCATTAATTGTGCTGTCAACAAAAGTAAACAATTTGCCATTCTGAAAATTTGAATTTTCACAAGAACGTCGATGCCACGCCTTCGTCAAAATGACCGTGAGCGAACGGTGGGTATGGTTCAGGCTCGAATGATTCATCAGGCCGTTGCAGAACACTTTTATGTGTCTAGAATAAGCATTTCAAGGCTAATCATTCGTCTTCGACAAACAGGTAGGACGGATGACAGACCTCGTGTGACGTCACAACGTCAAAGTAGACATTTACGTCTTATTCACCTCCGGAACCGTATGATAACGACTGAGGACACTGTCCATAGAACACCTGGTCTAGCAAATGTCCGAATTTCGGGTCAGACTGTTCGCAGAAGACTACGTGAATCTGGACTCCGAGTTAGGCGTCCGGTGGTAGGACCATTCCCTAAGCAACGCCATATAACCACGAGACTTGCCTGGGCTCGTACATGACGTTGTTGGAGGTTTCACACCTGGCAGCACTTCCTTTTTAGTGACGAATACCGATTTTCACTTCGTATTAGCGATGTACGTTATCGTGTGTACCGCAGGAGTGGGGAGCGTTTTACGGACCGATGTGCGTTTTGAAGGCGGAAATGTTATGGCCTGGGCTGGAATTTGTCATGATGGTCGCACTCAGCTCATAATTGTTCAAGGAACATTCAATGCCGTAAAATACAGAGACAATATTCTTGGTCCTATCGTTCTGTCCTTACTGCATTAGCAAAACTTTGATCACGTCTTTCAACATGACAATGCAAGATGTCACGTGGCTTGTGTTTGTCAAGACTTTCTGATCTAGAATAACATCCGTGTTCTTCCTTGTACGGCATTATCACCGGATCTGTCACCAATTGAACATTTATGCGATGAACTCGGTAGACGTGTTCGCCACCGTCAAAATCCACCGGAAACACAACAGGAGCTGCGATACGTGACACACTTGTGCACGAGTGGAACAACAAGCCTTTATCCAACGATTGGTTGGTTCTATGCGTCGGAGATGAGAAGCTGTCGTGGTTGCAAGAAGTGGTCACACACGTTACTGAACTCCGCAAACCTCCATACCTCATGACAATTTCTGTCTGCATGATTTGTTCTGATAATGATGTTGAGAAATGTTGTTGATATTGCCTTATTTTTTATGCCCATATGAATCTACATTATACGATTTTTGTCGGGGTTTTTTTTCTATGTAAAACATATTGAGCATCAAACCTTTGTATCGTTTCTTTTGTTGACTAGTATATAAGATGACGGTAGGTTATAAATGACACGGATTCTATATCCTTACACCTTAGCAAGGTTCTTGATTAAAACATATTGCCTTTTCTTATGTAAATTGGATCGACGGTGTCTGATATATTACCAGTCAAAATACTGACAGATTTACTATGATATAAGTGATTAATTATATGAATTCAATACGTTTTGTTTTCAGCAAATAATTTACGATGATTCTTGTTTAAATATTGATAAAATGTCAATTTTTTTTTATAAAATGTCAATTTTAGCGAACTTGACACAAAAGATCATGTGAGCTTTTGCCATCATTTGTCCGTCTTCTGTTCAAATTGTGTCATTTCAACCACTTGACCACTTCAATTGTTGTTTTGTCGGAAGTATTAATGACAGGGTCAAACGTCTCTTTCAAAGTACCTTGTTTTTTCTGTTTAGGTGAAATCAATGGCAGCTATAGACAAAGCGTGTTTTCAATTGGCCAGATTAAAAACATATAGTCTGTAACTACTGTACCAATTTGAACTTTGTAGGACTGATGTTTGGAATGTCATCCTCTAAAAAAAAAATGTCCCCTTTTGCTACGATCAGAGACCTATAGGACTGTCATATGCAATTTTGTCTAATTCTAACTCTTTCTCATCATGTAAAATTATCTCCCCTTTATATTTATTCATTTCAAGGTGTTGACACGATTGGAAAGCAGGTACACAGTTTGATTGCAATAGTAATACAATCGTGTAGAATTCTTTTTAAATATATACTCCTGTAAGAAAAAAAAACACCATATGGCTCAAACTTGCAGTAGAAAACGTTTACCCCATTTATTAAGTAAAACAGAATATGTTTTTAGAATGATGGCGATATGTTCCGACCCTACCCAATATTCATCTAATTTATTATGTATTATTTATTTATTTCGTCATGGATATATTTTTACGACAGTCTACTCGACGTTAAGCCACATTTGACATTTCACAGTTTTAGTCTTTTATTCCACGGTAAAAACTACAAAAAAGATTGATGGAAGCCTTTTTCTATACAAAAGCGAGGGAAGCGTTACAAGTGGAAAGTCCTCTCACAAAGGTAGTGAATGTAACGGCTATTATGGCAAATAAAAAGGGATGTGGCACACAAGCAATGAATGTTGCAGGCTTTGTTGATCATATATTCAAGAGATCATCGGCATACTAATGGGAATCAATAGTTGGTTTAAACATATTTATTTGTCATAAACAAGACAAAAGGATCAGGCACAAATTATACAATTTAGGTTGCCGTCTCCGTTATTTACATGATATACATACATTAACATATACTGAAATAATCTACATTTAACATTATAACAATTGGTCACAGAGATAAAACAGACATGTAAACTTCAGCGAAATAAGTACATTTCGAGAACATCTTTTCATGATAGGAAGTATGAGAGAGGATATTAAGATAAGTTGTTTTTGACTGGTTAATTTTCTTTAAGTAGCTTTCGCTTTAAGCAAAAAATAAAAAGAAATTGAATGAGATAAATCAATCCTTCCAGATTTATCTTGATTCCCACATATCGAAACACTTTCCAACGAGTAAGCTACTTGATATCATCTTATTTACATGTATATGGTTATCTACAATTGAATTCCATTGCTTTACCAAACGGATCATGAAATGAAGAAATATACAGAAACCAGTAGTTAACTCTATGCCAAACTATGTGGCAATACGTTGTATAGACGTTACGAACTTTATCATTATAGCTTGTTTTCACACCTTATCAGTAGTACTAGTTTATCTCCGCCACTTTATATTGAAATCCCTGTACCAAGCCAGAAATGTATTTTTGTGTCAGGGGTACCTCGTTCTATGATTGTTCTTTAGATTTTGGAATTGTTGCGACAGCGTAGTATTTTTTTATTTTTCATTATACCCCTGCTCCACCGGAGGGGGTATACTGTTTTACCTCTGTCCGTCCTTCCGTCCGTCCCAAGATATATTTGTCGTCCCATTTTTCTCAGCAACTATTGATGGCAGAAATCTTATATTTGGTCACAAGCTTCATATATGTATGCCATATCGTGGGAAGCGTTTTTGGACCCGCTATATTCTTACTTACTGTTTGCCGACTTAGTTGGTTTTTATGCACATTGAACATATATGTGGGGGTATCATAAGTGAGGATTAGCTCACAGTTCATCTTGTTTTATTTATATCTAAAATGCTGGTTGTTGAAGCTTATATTCGGATACTTTTTCCAAATATTAAATTACTTAGCCGGAGGATCTTAAAGCATGTCTCAATCAATCATGTCTTTCAAAAAATGTGTTTTACATACTGTAGGAAACAAATTCAACGTCTCCGTGTGACAGAAAACGGTATTAAATAAATCTAATTCAGAACCACTGTCTCAATTTTGATTGCTTTAAATTGTTGAATAACAACTTTCTTAATTGCGTTTCTTTTCTTATTTGTTGTAGAGAATAGAAACACGACCACGACATTGAAATATATCAAAAGAACTTTATAAAAAGATTTTTTGCAAATTAAATGTCCATACTTGTTAGGAAATGTAAGAATGTTTTTTAATTGATATCACAAAATATGTACGTCAAATCTGCTAGTTGGTCTTATTTTAGAAATGTTAGAAAAAATTTAATCCATATTATTAACAAAAGAAAACTCAATTACCTGATATATATATTTGACTGGTGTGGTATTTGGGTAGATTTAATAACAATATTCCTATATGTGGAATAGATTTAATAACAATATTCTTATATGCGGAATATATTGACATTCAATTTAATCAAACATAAATGCAACATACAAACTCAATTTGTAGTGCTAAGTCGAAAATAATTATTTCTCCCCAGTATTCGTTTCCATAACTGCCGTGATTGCTATAATCTATCCAATATATGTTGTGTCGCTCTGTCACATTGTATATTCCCGTCCATGGCGGAGAAATAGCGACCGTCAATTAAAGTCCATATGCTGAGTAAGGAATGAAAATAAAATAGTCAGTTTGCAATTACATCCTACTTTACAAATGTTGTCCGAACTTTTCAACTCTGAAACTGCGGGTTTGACTTGGAAAGCTAGCACAACGAACTTTTCATTTCAATTATACGATCAATTACAGCCAGCAAATCCAAACGCCTTTAGACTTCCTTCTCAATTGAAAATGATGATTTCTCACACAAAATGATGTCGTCATATGAATTGTTATTGTGTGAAAATACAATCCCAAGTTTTCATTATATTCTGTGTCTGCCTTTTTAGACTTAAAGTTGACAATGCTAGGTACTGTTGACGGTTTCAAAGGCTTAGCCTACAGAGCTGCCTAAGGAATTCGCGGGTCGTTGTGAATAAGGGTGCGCCCTTGATTGCTGGAGATGTCAGGTGATAATATGGAAAACCTTACCGAGGACCATATTTGGATTCGTGTTTTGATAGTGCGATGATTCCTGCATGTTGAGGACCCACTTATGTAGATTTCACCGAAGGATAGGCACAACCAACGTAGCCACAGCAAAAGGCTATTATGTTTTCGTTCCTATCGAACTCTCTATAATTCAACAATGACACTCAAAAGTCGTTGCTTTAGTTGTCCATCCCATAGCATTGTTGTTTTTTTAATAAGAGCATAATATTTTTGTCTTTTAATAACGACATAGTATGTTTTTGTCTTTTAATAACGACATAGTATGCTTTTGCCTTTTAATAACGACATAGTATGCTTTTGCCTTTTAATAACGACATAGTATGCTTTTGTCTTTTAATAGCGACTTAGTATATTTTTGCCTTTTAATAACGACATAGTATGTTTTTGCCTTTTAATAACGACATAGTATGCTTTTGACTTTTAATAACGACATAGTATGCTTTTGCCTTTTAATAACGACATAGTATGCTTTTGCCTTTTAATAACGACATAGTATGCTTTTG
>MJUT01025524.1:675484-691887 GCA_002080005.1 Gigantidas platifrons
ATAGCATTTTTTTTTCTTTTACTACCGGCATAGTATTTTTTGTCTTTTAATAACGACATAGTATTTTTGTCTTTTAATACCGGTATGGTATTTTTGTCTTTTAATACCGGTATAGTAATTTTGTCTTTTGATACCGGCATGGTATTTTTGTCTTTTAATAATGGTATGGTATGTTTGTCTTTTAATAACGGTATGGCATTTTTGTCTTTTGATACCGGCACGGTATTTTTGTCTTTTAATACCAGTATGGTATTTTCTTTTTAATAACGGCATGGTATTTTCGTCTTTAAATAACGGCATGGTATTCTTTTGTCTTTCAGATCCTCATTATTAACCTTTATTTAAAAATCATATTACTTAGTCTCGTTTCATTATTTTTGCAATGAGAGCCGGAATTTTTGTACACATATTACCATTTATATTTGCCAGTCAAATCTCTTCAGTAAATTTTCATTTTAGATACTTACATCATGCAATATAAAAGCAATACAAACCATACTATTGGCACGTAGTCGTTCAACAGAACAGAGGGATATATCTAAATAACGTGACGCATTAGATAACATATCGTATTTTGGAAAATATTTACATTGCTGCGAGATGAAAGCCTCTAGGCGTGTTAATTAAACAACGTACAAAACCAGACATTTTCATTAATAACAAGCCCGAGTAGTTAAACCGGTAATAAAATATAAAACCTGAGATTAAAATCTTGGAGCATTTTTCTGAGGAGTAACTATTGATATATTCCAATTACATACATAGTGTGGTGGTACAACGCTTTGTATCAGGTCAATCCTGCTGTGTGAACCAGGGTCACTAAGAGTCGCAATATCGACGAGTAGTGATGCGGCTTGTTCACGCGACAGGCACCAACACTGAGTACCACGTTGTTTTGGAGAATACCACACTTTTGGAAGTAAAAGACAATGCTTTGCTGCACCTACGAACAACAGAAAGTTGGAGAACCATTGAGAGACATACGGTATTTTTATTCGACCCTATGGCTAGCCGTCATCTCCCTCTTTCTTATACTTCAATCACATCAGCCGTCCACAGGTCCATACCCTTTGGCCAGTGAGTTATTATATTGACCTGTATGATTTATTGTTTTTAAACATCCTCTTTAGTATAGACGCAAGCAATGCTCACTTGAATTATTATACAATGAATCAATCAATAGTCAAATGTTTTATTTAACCCCGTCACTATTTATTGAAGTGCCTGTAACAAGCCAGTAAAGTTACCAGTCATGTATTTGCGTGGAACAGTGTGTTGGGGTATTGATTTTGCTTTTTTTTATGATGTTTCTATTGGACTTTGGAACTGTTCTGACAATGCGGTATTTTTTTTGTTTTTCTATTAGACTTTGGAACTGTTCTGACAATGTGGTATTTGTTTTTCTATTAGACTTTGGAACTGTTCTGACAATGTGGTATATTTTGGTTTTTCTATTAGACTTTGGAACTGTTCTGACAATGTGGTATTTTTTGGTTTTTCTATTAGACTTTGGAACTGTTCTGACAGTGTGGTATTTTTTGGTTTTTCTATTAGACTTTGGAACTGTTCTGACAATGTGGTATTTTTTTTTCTATTAGACTTTGGAACTGTTCTGACAATGTGGTATTTTTTGGTTTTTCTATTAGACTTTGGAACTGTTCTGACAATGTGGTATTTTTTGGTTTTTCTATTAGACTTTGGAACTGTTCTGACAATGTGGTATTTTTTGGTTTTTCTGTTAGACTTTGGAACTGTTCTGACAGTGTGGTATTTTTTGGTTTTTCTATTAGACTTTGGAACTGTTCTGACAGTGTGGTATTTTTTGGTTTTTCTATTAGACTTTGGAACTGTTCTGACAATGCGGTATTTCTTTTTTTTTTCATTTTATTAGATATGCCATGCGTTGTTAAAATAAAAGACACACAATGAAATGGTAAATGTTTGCTTTAGAGTAGAAGAACTTTTGTTTGATGGTGTTTAATGCCACTTTCAACAATATCTCATTTATATCGTGGCGGTCCGTTTTATTGGTGGAGGAAACCGGAGTATACCAGGATAAAACAACCGACCTGTCGCAAGTCACTGACAAACTTTATCACATAATGTTGTATCGAGTACAACTCGCCCTGATAAAGATTCGAACTCACCACATTAGTGGTGATAGGCACTAATTGTATAGGTAGTTGTATATCCAACTACCATACGATCACGGCTATGACGGCCACGAAGAACTTTTAGATACACATGTACGAGTTGACAGCAGATTGGGTCAGATGATATTAACCTCTTCAAATACTTTTGATCTATTTAACATGAGACGGAATAGGTAGACGAAGTTGATTACATGTGCGGGAACCAACGAACCGAGGAAATATTTATACCTATTTGGATTCCAGATTGTTGTTTAATAAATGGATCTCGGAACTCAGAAGATCATTTGCAGTCTTCCGTCATTAAAACTCTTAATGAATTAGATGCCAATATCAAAAAAAAAAATCTGAGTTGTTACATAATCATGTTATATTATATAGGTTTTTGATTTAGATAATATACACAGTAAAATCGCCAAAGTGTAAAAATTAACCTAGTTTCGCTCAAAGTACTTTTCAACTTCCTAAATGTTTAATTAAAAATCACTACTTTTTGTCGTAATAAGGTGCACTCAATACCAGTCATTTACTAATCATACTACTCATCCACTGAAATGTCTGATTGATGTATCAGGAAGGTATTTGCTGAACACAAATTACATGAATGGTACGATTATCTATTCTCGATTCTAAATAGCATGTACTTTTACCCTTAATTTAATTAAAACTAAAGACGATTGCTATTTCTGGAAGAAGGCCTATAGTACTGCTAATGATGTATTTTTGACGTCAAACGAATCGAAAAATCAGAACACTTTTATACAATATAATTAAAATTTGACGTTCGTTGCATCTTTATTATCGTTTTTTTATCGATACACTAATATTTAATAATGGTATTTCGCATGGAGTATCATCGGGGCTCATATTTTAAACCACCCAATCAACGATGAGCTTGCCAGTATTAAAACAGAACACAGTATTTTATATTTATGTATAATATTTAACTATCGGGCGAATTGTTGGATGAATGAAACGTTGTCGAACATGACCCGTTACATGATGTCGTTAGATGTTTGTGTATCGCTAAAACAAATTATGCAGAACGACAAACGAAATCACAAGTTATGTCCCTTATAGCAACTACACAATAGAAAAGAATACGGATTTTTAGGGATGTACAATAAGAAACATACGACTCCCGGTTGTACAATACGGGAAAAATATTGTATACTCACATATCATAAAGAACGTTTCTCATTGGATTAAAATTATAGCTCTATAATAAGATATTAAATTTTGAAACATTGATCATGTGACACCTGACCTAGTCCTCATTTTCACGGTCTCCTCAGTATTAAATTTACATCAAGTTTTGGCGATGCGATTAGGTCCGTTTCTACAACCTAGGTTGACCATTTTGGTCTATCCTTTGATGATGGAGCCGATACAGTTTCATGGTACATTGATTTATTTTTGGGTTTTTTGTTTAAATTCCACAATTTGCAGGGGTTTGTTTTCGTTTTTTGAAAGTAAAAATCCTTCCTGGTCAATAGTATAATGTTGCTACTAACAAATATTTATCTTGTCAGATTAGAACCAATCTCTCTGAGCAAACTGGAGATTTCTTTTCGTCGAAAAGAAATAATTGATATGGCTCTGAGAATTAGAAAGATACCATGCGCTGCTAAATTACACAAATTAATCATTCTTTGGTGAAATCAGCCTGATAATTCTGCAAAAGAAATTATCGTAAATTGTCTTTCCAAAACTGTTTTATGAAGGAATTTAATGTATTTGTGCCTTTAGCTAAATTAAAACAAAGTGATTCAAATTATAATGCAAGATGGATTCCGTATTTTATACCCAATCCATTTCCATCATTATAAAGAAATAGAACATTATCACTTAATTTCACATTTAGAAAATAAGACCAAAAGTGTTCAATAATTATTTTTTTTTCTGATTTAATTCAATAGTCACTAAGTGAACACGAGTAACATGTACAAATGTATTGTTAATTTATCACCAGTTAACATTCAATATTTTACATATTAGTCTTAATTTATCAATCATTTTTTTTCCTTCAAACTATGGTTCGCATTTAAAGTCAGAATGATAGTGAAGTGGCATAGCAGTAGCTATAGAAATTTGATTTTAATTTTTCTCATATGTTTCCAAATGTAAGCTTGTATATTAATGAACCATGAGATGAGTTAGGTTTGTGATGATCGACACTATTGCAGTATGTATATGGTTGATGAGATAAATTTACTATATCAATGAATTTACTACACCCACCAGAACAACATATCGTTGCTAAATATCAATTTCTTAAATGGCAATGGATCTTTTCCCTGATATATAGATTTGTTTTTTTCTTTCCTCTCTACCGGACTTGATTATATGTGAATAACACGGCGGGTGTCGTATAAGAAGCAGGAACTGCTTACTCTTCCCAGTGGGATCTTTGGTAGGGTCCGTGTTGTTCGCCTTCTTAATTTTCTATGTTGTGCTTTTGTTTTGTTTGTTCCCGTTGCGTGTCTTGTGTCAAATGTGGCATGTGTCTCTGGAATGTCTATTTTTGATTGCCCCTTCAATTTTATTAACGTTTATTAAGATGTCGTAAATAGATCTGACCCTTGTGAAAGGCTGTAGAACCAAAACACGGTCAAAGAATTTGCAAAGACAACACATAAAGCAACAAAACATGTCATTCCAGGTCATAGCTAATGAGTATCCTAGTTCTAGATTCCTCAGTGGTTGATTATTAACTATCATTTAGCGTCAATATAGCTCTAGATTTAGGACGATAACAGAACGCAACAATGCTACAAACAATATAGGTCAACAAGTGGTGTCAAAGGATGGAATTCCACGTCTCCACAGCAAAAAGCAGAATATAATGCATAAAGTCGGACAATCTTTATCTAGAAACGGGTCACCACCTACAACACCCACTTAATGCGCACCACGTGTTCTTGTACTTTGATCTGATTCGTCCTACAAAAGTACTTCCGGCATTGTAACTTCCTAACGTATTTGGGGATTGTAACCAACAGCAGAGAAACTAGGTCATATTTCTATATACAGATCTTCCCTCGGATTTTGAAGGATTTATACTTCAGCCATACCCACAATAACGGTATTGGGTCTTCGAAGAATCATGTTATTATCGCTAAACATTGTTTTTTGTCAGCCAAAATTCCTTAACCAGTTGAACACTAACGACAGACGCCAAGGATGCGAAGTTTGATTTGCATTACAAAAAAAGACTCAAGTTTGAGTGAAAGGTCATTTATTCTAACCCTAAAATAATAAAATTACATGAACGAATATTACATAATAATGCATAGACTGAACGCAAGATGTTGCGTAACGTAACGTAACGCTAAAAAGCGACGTTTTCAACGTTGTGACGCTTTAAACCAAATGTTGTAACTGCTTCACAAGTGGAACTTAAGTGATACTTTTTTGTAAAAAGTAGGAACCACTTTAAAAACCGAAGCACATATATATAAGTATTTTAATACATTAAAATTTTCCGTGAGATAGTCGAAATAATGTTGTTATCTTTTGGTTTTAAATAGAAAGTTTGTCGTATTTTCGGTATTTAAAAAGAACATTAAAATTTTGTCATTTTTAGATCTAAAGGTAGTGTGGTTCCGGTATTTGATTTTCCAAGTTTTCTTCTTTTAATTGACAAATGTGATCAGATTCCTGGTACAAGCAACGGAAAAACTATTTACTTTTTCGACGCTAACAGGCGCAAAATTCACAAAAGTCTTGAAAACGCATTTGACGTCGAAATTGATGAAGTGGACAATCCATTCAGACTTGGCATTTTATTCTGTTCGTGTTTATTTTAATTTTATTATACTCATGATTGGTATTAATGGTAGCCTTTGAATAGAACTAACTGCTTGGCACATACAAATGTCGATGATTTATTTGTGTGCTGCGTTATAAATCGTTAAAATTCCAAGCGACGTTGTTTTTTTTAGTAAAATTAAGAAGTGGACATTCATTCAGACTGCGTATTTCGGTCAATATTTCTTTATCTTTCAAAAGTCATCTTCAAAATTTCTTGTATTATTTCTTACAATATAGATCTGCATAACAGTGAACAAATATTTACTCAACTCCACCTAAATTTATCGGGAAAAGCCTTTAAAGTTGGTGATCAGCATTTCAGTTCAGTATCTGACACATTGAATGGACAAAAACAAAAAACCTTAACAGAAAACGGCCATCGAGACATTACGTTGAAAGAATCTTGACGTTTACTTTCTTAGCAGATTTGGTGCGATTTCCGTGCATGCGTTTTCGTGAAATGCCCGAAAATCTTATCAATTTGTAACAGAAATGTTACATCTGACGGGACGTTTTTAATACGGAAGGGGGGTTCCGTGGTGGGATACGACAGAATAAATATCAATATATTTCATAAATATTGTCGGAAAATTATTTCTCATATCCTACGGTTTATTATGATATAAAGATTATGTAGATATGTCATCATAAAAACTAATAACAACCACATTAAATCAGAAACTAAGGTTATTTAAACGGCGTCGCAGTAACGTGCGCTCAGTCACAACCATTTGAATAAATGACAATACAAGATGCAAAGGTGGGAGCTAAAAGTGCCCAACATACATGTAAGAAGATAGAAACAAAAAATACCATATGAAAACATACATAAATGAAATAAATTGTAAGTACATGTATATATAGTTAAACAATTATAAAATAGACAATCAAACTTATTTTGCCATAACAGAATACAGTACAATGTANAGTACAGACTATTACAAAGGGCATAGTTTTAGGATAGGGGCTGCTACGTCTGCAGCCACAAGGGGAGTTCCTTTATCAGTGATACAACATATGGGTAGATGGAAATTTTCCCGGATAAGCAATAAAAGCCTCACAAATATTTGTTCATGAACTTTCTGGTCAGGAGTTGAATGGCCGACTGATAGCGTGGGTTAGTTCTTGCTGTAACCCAATAACCCCTGTTAGCATTAATCGAGTGACCAATCAGAAAGATGCATGTGCATGATCACGCATGCAACATGCATGTACCACATAGATAATTTAATTAATGAATACTGTCCATTCTTGAACCAATTTAAATAATACTAATCATGCTGGAAATTTGCAGACAAAAAATGTTTTATCTTACAATAAATGTTCTTTATTATGATGAAACCCAACAAAGTTTATATCAATTTCCTGCATACATTTGTATCACATTAAATGTTTATATTTTATCCTGTACTTTTACGATATAGTACAATATTGAAAATAAATATATTTTAAGAGGTTTTGTAGTTACAATGTGAAAATACATCGTTTTTCTTTTGAAAATGATCAAACTGTGGTAATTCTGTTTCAAATCCACAAATACAGTATGTGGCCAAAAGTATTGGCGCATGTAAAAAAAATCCCTATATAATCAACCAAAACCATATTTTTTCAAAAAATTTATTGTGAAGTCATTTCTGGATAGATGTTAAAAAATTTTACACCAAGACATTCGGAATTGTCTACATTTTGTTTGTTTATTTGCTCATTATGTTTCTATGAGTGGTTTTTATTTGTACATAATTTAAACATGATTGTTAATTTTTAAGATTTATTTTTAGTTGAAATATATAAGAAAATCAAAGTCAATTTTTATTTGTTGTGCTTAAATTATGTACAAATAAAAACCACTCATATAAACATAATGAGCAAATAAACAATCAAACTATAGACAATTCCGAATGTTTTGGTGTAAAATGTGTTAAAATCTATCCAGTAATGACTTCACAATAATTTTTTGAAAAAATATGGTTTTGGTCGATTATTTAGGGATTTTTTTTTACATGCGCCAATACCTTTGGCCACATATTGTAGTGTATGTATTTGTAAAGTTAGTATTCGAATACGTCATTTTGTTGCATTATGTTTGTGATTCTAATAAAATAAAGATTAATAAGCAGCGCTCGACTATTCCACCAACCCAAACAAGATCAGCTTATCAAACTCACCGTAAATTCAAAAAAACAACAACATATAATGCGAATGATAGAGTAAGTCACAAATATGTAACATTGGTTCTGGTTTCCTTCCAGATGTTTTGTATGGTGTTCCTTTTGTATCGATATATAAAATAATGGGTTAGAATTAAAGCTAAATATGATCCATGGTGTTTGTAATTGTTCAATGGTGTATCGTATTCAGATTTGAATGAAAATATTCAATGACTACAACAGACAATGTTGGTTAATTTCAGAGTAGAAAATTAAATGGTGTTAGATTGCTAAATTGGAACCTATGTGGTAGAGGATCTTTGCTGCAAATCGAATCATATTCTGCGAATTTAGCATTAGAACAACAACACCTCCCTTTCCGGAAGTGGCATTTACTGATTGTGTTGGTCGAATCAAAGACACAAATTGTCCTTCGGATGAGACGTAAATATAAGTGTTGCGTGTACTAGTATTAACTATGTAACTTTTTAACTTTAAACATATTTATTGTCAAACAAATACAGACAATGGATCAGACACAAGTTATAAACTTACGAGGTCTTCTCCGTTACATATAAATCATTAATTAGACAATATATTACAAAAACAGAACATTATTTCATTCATAATTATTTGAGAAAATGACATAGTATTGCAAGTGATTGATATTGAGTCGCTGCCGTCAGATGAGTTAAAAGTACATAAACATTAGACAAATCTTTTACTGTCTAGTATGTATCTGTGAACAGTTGTGAAAAGTGAGCAGTTAACATCATGTGCAAAATCTGAATTTCCATACAATATATTGTTAATGGATATATCTAACCCGAGATCTCTGATATTGTTCAACATAACATTTCTCTGATTAACAAATAATTTGCAGTGCAAGAAGTAGTGTTCATTGTTTTCCACATAATTGTTGCAGTTACAGTAACAAGAATCTGTCAGATTACATCTAAAAATGTCACCTTTTAAGCTACTACAATTTTGCCTTAAACGAGTATGTAGAATACTTGCCAGACGTGAACCAAAGGAGGCTTTACTGGATTATTGTAGTAAGTCTTTAATCTACATTTGAGTATGCAATTACTAGGTGAATCTCTGATATATTGGGGTAAATTATTCCAGAGATGAATAGCGGCTGGAAAAAACGAATTTTGATATAGGGTAAGCCGACACCGTGGAATAGTGAAATTATTTGAATTTCGTAAATTGTAGTTGTTTGCCTGGTTGACAGTCCGCGACAGCAAATCACTTAAATAACCGGGGGTATCACCCTTGACTATATTATGAAAAAGTGACAACTTCCTGATTTTGCGTCTGGTATTAAGTTTCTCCCACCCGGTTTCTGCATATAAAGAAGACACACTTGCATAAGCCGTCAGACCTGTGACGATTCTAGCAGCTTCAAGTTGAAGTTGCTCAAGTCTGACTGCATCGGCAACTGTACAACTATCCCAAACTTCACAAGAATATTCAAGAAGTGGCCTAATGAAGGTCATGTAAATGTTTTCTAAAAAGTGTCTAGACACCTTAAATTTGATCTTACGCAGAACGGCTATCTGTCTGGGTACTTTGACAACAACATTATTAATATGTTTAGACCATTTACCATCAGCACTGAGAGTAACACCCAGATGTTTGTGAGCATCAACAGGTTTGATTTTAATATTATCTGTATAGAAGTATAAATCAACTGAGGGCCTGGTACTGAAGTACATTATTTCTGTTTTTTCGGGATGTAGTTTGACTAGCCATTGTTTCGCCCAATTCGTAATATTATTTAAATCAATGTTAACCATAAAACGCAGATGATTAATTTCGAATGATCTTTCGCCAACGGACGTATCATCAGCAAACAATCTACACAATCCATGCATATCATCGGCAATGTCATTAATAAATATCAAAAACAACAGACGCCCAAGGATTGACCCTTGGGGGACTCCAGCTTTTAAATTACCTTTCAATGAGATGGTGTCTTTGATAATAACTTGTTGTTCTCTGTTCGAGATGTAACTCTCTACCCACCGGAGAAGATTACCTTTAATGCCATACCGTTCTAATTTTAGCAGTAAGCCCCTTGACCAAACTCGGTCAAAGGCCTTACTGACATCACAAAATATTAAACAGATAAATTCTTGATTATTAAGGGATTGCGTAATTTCGTGTGTAAGTTCGATTAGTTGGTGTGACGTGGAGTGACCAGGTATAAATCCTGACTGGAATTTATAAATAAGGGCGTTATCAATCAGGAAGTTGAATATATATTTGTATACTACTTTTTCAAATATTTTACTAACAGTACAAAGTAGTGCAATAGGTCTATAATTGGATACCAATGATTTATCTCCACTTTTAAATATTGGGATGACGTGAGCTAACTTCCAGTCCTTAGGGAATTTACGTTCTTGGAGAGATTTATTGAACAGTAGACAAAGTGGGTGTGCAACCTCGTGCATTACTTCCTTGATCATGCGATTGCTAATACGATCAGGACCTACAGCTTTATTCGTGCTAAGTAATGATATTACATCAACTATCTCCTGCTGTTGGATATTGATGTCAGTAAGTGTATTCCGTCCTCTGTCGTCAAAATCGGGTAAATCGGTATGTTCGTCATGAAGGTCTGATATAGAACAGAAATAATTGTTTAAACTATTACATTTGTCAATGTTGTCAAATGAACTAGGGGAGCTTTCGTGTGGCTGTCGTAGGGGTGGTAGGTCCGAACAGTTACATTCACCTTTGATAAGCATTTTAATGGTCTTCCAGTATTGTTTGCTGTTAACATTTTTAAGGTCAGATAGTGTTTCGTTTTTACTTACATAAAATTCAATTTTTGCTGATTTCTTTAAATTGTTTACCGAGTTGCGCTGATCCTTATACTTACTTTCATTAAATATGGATTTATTTTGAATGAATTTTTTCCGTAAACGGTCTCTTACCCTCAATTCCCTTCTAATTTCAGAAGTCATCCTGATCTTATCATTTGGTCGAATAGTGACAGTATTTGTTCCTATACATAAATGTGCAATTTCCATAAACTTACTAGTGAATAGTTCGCACGCTATATCTACAGTTAGTTGTTCTGAAATAATAGATTTCCAATCAGCTTTGGATATTAGATCCCTAAATAAAGGATAGTTACCCTGGTTATATAACCAGACTGTCCTTGTATAGGATTTCGAGTTTTTATAACCGCAGTCAACAACTATATAGGTAGGGTCGTGATCACTAATACTGCGATCAACGGGAATAGTGTTCGCTTCCAATACTGTTATAGAATCGGTAACGAGAATGGGGTCCAATAGGGAGGAGGAGTTATGACCAAATCTAGTGGGATCACTAATCTTGTTTTCTAACCCAAATATATGTATAATATCGTCCACTTCTTTAGGTAGTGGACTTAAAAAATCAACATTATAATCTCCCAATGAAATTATCTTACTGGAACAGTCCAGTGCATCACTTACCATTTTGCGATAGTTATTAAAAAAAAGAGGTCCGGCTTCAGTTGGAGATCGGTAAATAATATTAAGCAGAAATATACCTACTTTGGTTTTTATTTCAAGCCACATTACCTCTGTCCCGTCTATTTGTAGATCAGGGCGCATACTTATGTTAATATTTTCTTTATAATAAACTATGTAACTTCATACCCCAATGGAACAATAGCTCGTTGCAAGGCAACATTGTCAAACCCTATCACAAGCAATATTTTAAATTTATTACTAGTATTCTGGCAATCTATATTTTTGCCCATTCCTGTACCTTTTTTTTATCTAGTACATGAATATATCTGAAGGACTGCTCATTTTGACGTTAACTAACAATCAATCATATTGATGACATGTTTGAACGTAGGATTTCTCCTTGTGATGGCACCACACACAGACCATGCATGTGTAGCTTTGTCTTGTAGAATATACATGAATCATTCGTGTAAAATGTGTGCTCACATGTCAAGGTTGATCTAAAATAATAACAAAAAACAAAATGAATTATTATACAAAAGAATCAAACCTCTACTACAAGCTAAAATTTCTTCTTTTTTTTACTTTGCTTCGAAATGTCGTGATCAATATCAGAACGATAAGTTTTATTGTGACCCTCAACAAGATTTATCACAATAGAACCATACCGGTTACTGGCCTTGAAAAGAATTCCTGGGGCACAATGAAATTAATAACGTTTTGATTGTACTTGATTAAATAATTCAATTCTATAATGGAATCCATTCTGATAAAGAAACACAATATATCAATATTAGCGTGCCCATGTATACCCTCAAGTAAAAAGATAAAATTTCTTTATAGAAATAGAAAACATTTATATCAGGCATGTAGACAAATGGAATTGTATATCAAATACAAAACAGACTGGAAACTGGGGATAGTTAAATGCATTTTTGTTATGTTGTCACGCAACTATTACATATTACATTTGTTTTTATATTGTTGTATATAAACGTTAGAGAACACCCGAAGTGATAATCAAAATGGACTATATAAACGTTAGAGAACACCGAAGTGATAATCAAAATGGACTATAAAAACATTAGAGAACACCGAAGTGATAATCAAAATGGACTATATAAACGTTAGAGAACACCGAAGTGATAATCAAAATGGACTATATAAACGTTAGAGAACACCGAAGTGATAATCAAAATGTACAATCCATAGAAACTGGCAACATAGGGTACACAAGACGAAGAAAAATAAAACAAAAACACAATACCATATGTGTTGGACACCACTATGGCACAAACAAACACAAATAACAAATAAGTGAGACAATGAGCCCTCTTACAAACAACTGGAGGTAAAGACGAACCGAACATTGTTTTTATGCAGAAATCATAACAGACATCACAACACGGAACTCGGAACGTATATATGTGTTGACTATTGGGCAAATTATAACTATAAACAACGAGCTTACTAGATGAGGTTATTCCAGACCCCCCCCCACATCATAAGCGCTAAATTAGATATCTTCATTTTTATTACTATCACTGGGTCGATACCTCTGCTGGTGGACAATCAAGTCTCCGGGGGTATCATCCACCCATTAGTCTGTTCTGCTGTACTGACATGGGTTATTATTTTTAATTATGTTTTGAAAATAATAACAGTACCTATGTAATGTAAATTATTAAAACTAAGGTCGATATCCTCCAGACATAGGTAGGTTAACTGTTGCCGAATTGGCTATCCAGTTTATACCCAATGGTTTACTAACTTTACTTATCCTCTTCATCCGCTATGGGACATAAGGCATCAACAATTAGTCGCCATCTCCCTCTGTCCTTTGTAATGTACTGAGCCTGTCCCATAGATAAACCCATTTCCTCCAGCTCTGATGTAATTGTCCTGCTCCATGTTGGTCTGCCTCATTTTCTCTTGCCATATAGTGTCCAGTGTAGGGCAACTTTAGGGATTCTACTTGGTGCCATTCTCATCACATGCACGAGCCATCTCATTCGTCTTTGTTTACCAATGGTTTACTTGCTCTCAACAACTTTTAAGTGTTGTGCCTTTCCATTCTGTTGACTAAAAGCGATGAAGGGTATTCCGGAAATGTACAAGCTGTTACTGTAGTATTATTATGTACAAATCTTGGGGGAAATATATGTTATTTGAACGAAATTGGTCGATTTGATTTGATTTATTGTGTTTTATCGCCACATTCAGCAATATTTCAGCTATATCATGGCGACCAGTTTTAGTGGTGGAATAAGCCGGAGAGAACCACTGACCATGGGCAAGCAACTGGTAAACGTTATCACTTGCGGCTGCGAGTCAAGTACATCTTTTTTGTCATTTACAAAGCCGGGCGCGAACCCATGCCGTATTGATGATAGGCTTGTATGAGTTGTTAGGTAATCCAACTACCTAACTCATTGAGCAACCCGGGCCCCACACGAAATTGGACCCAGCAAAAACGTATAGGAATCAAGTCAGTAATGTACAAATGGTATATTGTATGTAATTAGAAAAATACCTTTTTAATGGAACTCGTGTTGTTTGGTCTTTTCTTTTCTATGTTATGTTTTGTAGATCATTGTTTCTTCTTTTGTCATTGTGTTGTCTGGTCTTCTTTTGTCATTGTGTGGTCTGGTCTTCTTCTTTTGTCATTGTGTTGTCTGGTCTTCTTTTGTCATTGTGTTGTCTGGTCTTCTTTTGTCATTGTGTAGTCTGGTCTTCTTCTTTTGTCATTGTGTTGTCTGGTCTTCTTTTGTCATTGTGTTGTCTGGTCTTCTTTTGTCATTGTGTAGTCTGGTCTTCTTCTTTTGTCATTGTCTTGTCTGGTCTTCTTTTGTCATTGTGTTGTCTGGTCTTCTTTTGTCATTGTGTAGTCTGGTCTTCTTTTGTCATTGTGTTGTCTGGTCTTCTTTTGTCATTGTGTTGTCTGGTCTTCTTTTGTCAGTGTGTAGTCTGGTCTTCTTCTTTTGTCATTGTGTTGTCTGGTCTTCTTTTGTCATTGTGTTGTCTGGTCTTCTTTTGTCATTGTGTAGTCTGGTCTTCTTTTTTTGTCATTGTGTTGTCTGGTCTTCTTTTGTCATTGTGTTGTCTGGTCTTCTTTTGTCATTGTGTAGTCTGGTCTTCTTCTTTTTTCATTGTTTTGTCTGGTCTTCTTTTGTCATTGTGTTGTCTAGTCTTCTTTTGTCATTGTGTTGTCTGTTCTTCTTTTGTCATTGTGTTGTCTGGTCTTCTTTTGTCATTGTGTTGTCTGGTCTTCTTCTTTTGTCATTGTGTTGTCTGGTCTTCTTTTGTCATTGTTTTGTCTGTTCTTCTTCGATTTACGGTTTCTGGTTGCCCTTTGTTACATTCAAGTATTTATTACTACATTGCTACAGTAAAATAAATTTATTTCAGTAGAAGATATGTTTTTAACGCGCTCGCTGTATAAAATACAGTTATAATCTGAAAATACAGAACATCATCAAAATTTCAAATATATATTTAAAAAAAAAACAACTCTGCAACAATTAGTTTATGGCGGACGGAAAGATTTACAATATTCTTAAAATCTATAATACGTCAGAGACGCAGCTGGTGAAAAATAAGTAGCATTCATTGTCGAGGTATTCTTCGTTATTCAATCATTTTGACAAATCACTTCATTATATCATGGTAATTATATCAATACTTCTCACGATAATCAAAGCCTATATTATAAGATGTCCGTTACTATTTCCGCATAATAACGATGTTTGGTTCGTCTGACCTCCAGTTGTTTGTAAGAGGGATCGTATCTTATTTACGTTATGTGTATTTGTTTGTATATAGTGGTATCCAACACACACTGTGTTGTGTATTTGCTTTGTTTGTCTTCATGTGTAGCCTAATGTTGCCAGTTTCAGTAGATTGTCCAATTGTGATTGCCTGTTGGGTATTCTCTAATGCTTATTTACTGGAATGTTATAGTAACTCTGGTGCTTGATACATATATTTCAAAATTAAGTAGTATAGTCAGATATCATGGTACCGTGGGTTCTATGGTACAGTGCATTCACATTCAATTGCAACCAATTGTTTCCGCTATCTTTTTAATTTAACTACATGATATATTAAGAACAACTTTGATATCTTCAAATTCCTCTTAACTTTTTTTTTTTTCATCACAAGATCGGAGACCTGTGTAACATAATAGACATTTCCAAATTCTTTTAGCTTAAAGTGTATTAATCTATTATCAACGACCAGGAAGACATTTACAAGGACAGTAATATGGTACAAAAACAGTACAACCACAAAAGAAGAAAGCTTCATTGAATTATCATACATAGCCAGGCAGGAGATAAGATTTTAGGGTAAATGTCATATTCTCCCTATTTCATTCATGCCACCCTAATATGAAAATCCTGGTAGACACCACAACAAATAAACTTCCCCATGTGAGCCCCGGGCATAGGAAGAAGACTTTGAAGATACAAAAGGATAATCATAATTCCTAAATCGAAGTAGGACAAACAACACAATTGCCAAAAAAAAGGGACAAATAACGGTATACAGAACATTACACCGAAAACCAAAGATCAAGCAACACGAACCCCACTCAAAACCGTAAGGGTCTGCAAGTTCTGCTCCACTAGTAACACCCGTCGTGTTAATGTTAAACGACACGAACATCTTAGAGATAGAAAATGTATCCCCCCGAAAAGTGAGTCAATTATTTGTGTTGGATAAGTGGAATCCGCCATTCGTCCTTAATAAGTGTCTCGTGTATGGTTGAATGCCACGATTATTTCTCCCTCACGTTTTTTTTTTTTTTTTTTTTTTTT
>MJUT01025524.1:691899-702993 GCA_002080005.1 Gigantidas platifrons
TTCGCAGAAGCTGCTAATATTGCTCTCTTTAGTAAGTTTTGGTAAAAACTATTAGAGGGGACAGAAACAACCCCATTTCATCATTATTACGTGCGAATTCAATCGTTTTGCTTTGTAAGAGTATAGGATAGTAATATGAATTGGAGGGGGTAGGGTATATGGTTTTAACGCCATTTTCAGCGATGGTTTAGTTATATCGTGAGTGTCAACTTTATTGGTGGAGGAAATCGGAGAAAACCACAGTACAGCCACAAGTCACTGACAAACTTTATCACATAATGTTGTATCGAATGCATCTCGCCTAAATGGGATTCGAACACACACTATTAGTGGTGATAGGCACTGATTGCATAAGTAGTTATAAATCCAACTAACATACGATCACGACTACGACGGTCCTTAAATATGAACTGGAACTCTGGTGATACCAACACAGATATTAAAATCGAGTTGTATTTGTAATGATTTATAATTATCTTTCCGGTTTTTAGCTATAGCAAGAATACCACCTAATTAAATAGTGTTAGCAATTATTTCAAATTATCTTGCTTCACAAAATCACATAATATTTACTTATTTAAGTACATATATATAACAATTACTGTATGCCGCCATTTATCCTTTAGAGAATCTTATTTGTGGTAATGACTCAATCCCATTAAAAGACTCCTGTGGATTATCCACAATACATTTAGTTGTTTATTCACCTATGGAATCTAAAGGGTCGTTATGGAGTCATGTGTTCAAATAACAACTTTGACTTGCCCACGTATTTCACACAGACATACTTTTTTTTATTATTATTTATTGATTCTTAATTTCAAATACTATAGTCGTGGGTTGTTTCCATATTAGAATCGTGAGTGTGGTAGTCGTAAATATACTGATCGTATAGTAGTTGGATTTAAGACTACCTATACAATCAGTGCCTATTACCACTAACATTGAGAGTTCGAATCTCGCTCCTGGAGAAGTGTATTCGATACGACATTATGTGATAAAGTTTGTCAATGAACTTGCGACAGAACGGTGGTTTTCTCCGGATACTCTGGTTTCCTCCACCAATAAAACTGACCGCCACGATATAACTGAAATATTGTTGAGAGCTTCGTTAAACACCATAACCCTAACCCGTATTTCACACAGCCAGGTGGTTTTAATATTATTTATTGGTTCTTAATTTCAAATACCAATTGCCGGTTGCTTGCATATTGGAGTCTGGGATTGAAATACTAGTATTATGTCTATGTGACTTTGTAAGTTGCAGGTCATAGCTGAATTATTTAACACACTTTTTTATGTCTAACCTAAATTTCTAATACTAACAGTACCTATACTTTTAAGCCAAATTAACTTATTTCTAGTAGGACATTAACGCCTAAAATAAACGCTTTTTTTCTTCTGCGGCTAAAAAATTAATGTACATCACAACAATTATGTCTACACAGGATTAGGGGTTTCCAAATTATTCTGTTATAATGAATCAAAGGCGTTTATTAAGTAAACGTTTTATGTGATGATTTACGTAATCTGCCGCTTGGTGAGACGGTACATTGTAAATACAAATAGATTTGTACGAGATTTAGAACATGTACCAAAGCGAGTCTTTGACGAGTGCTTTTCCGTATGTTACGAGAACGATTTAATCTTATGTCGATTTTAGCTTTCCTGTTTAGGTCCTTTGGTTTCATTGCTCCTAAAATTTAAATTATTTGACTTTCCAATCTCTCGATTTTGAGCGTACCTAATGAAGATCATTCCAGAAACGTGTCGTGCTCACTAAATTGTATCTCTACGTTTTTATTATGTACATAACATATGGTTTTCATTCTGAAATGTCAAAATATCTAAACCAACAGCCAAATTGTACTGAAAAGAGCAAAACCAAACATCGTTCAAATCGTTGTCAGGGATCTCCTCTTGTTCCGTACGCGGAATACTGTTACTTTTTCTTACCGTTTGCTCTACATGAATCTTGTAAGAGGAGAATGCTGTTTGTACATGCATACCAAACGAATATAAATCAAACATATATCTGTATTGCACAGAAAATGTAATGATTGCAGGATAAATGTAAGTTATGCTCATAATGGTAAATTAATACTATACTGCAACGGTATCGTGCTATGTCTGATATTGACTATATACATTGACAATATTGAAATCATATATTTCTTAATAGTAAGTACAATGAAACACCATCAATTATACATTAAAAACATATGAAATATGTCATGTTAAGGTGCTCTAGACTCTGCACATACCACCCTTGTCTCTTCGTGCTGTTATTAAACGCGGCTTATGATGATGAGAGTGATCATCTTTTAAACTATTTGTTATATGTATAGAAATATGTGTCCATAATGTAATAAACAGACAATTTGCACATTTCCGACTTAATTCTAAAATTATACGTTTTCATAGGTTTTTCCTTCGATGTGGGCAAGTGCGCCACATTTCATGCAAAATTTATGTGTGTCTTTGTTAGCTAGCCGGTCCATATAACAGTATATAGACCTGGCTCGGACCGTATAATTCTTTCTTCCAGATATTGTCCGAACTCGTTTTTTGTTTTTTACAATAACAAAAAAACATGTTGTCTGACAGATTTTGTTTTACTGAGTATAATATAACAAATAGTGCATGACACTTCGGGCCAAATAGCCCTGAGTGCCCTGAACTATTTGTAAAATATTTTTCTGATAATCTGTTCAATATTTTAATGTCGTAGGAATTTGTGAAATTTCTATTTGTTATCAAATTATACTCCCAGTCCTTTCCCTTGCTCTTCCTAGATATAACATGTACCACTTTTGTCCGTCGCAAGGTAAATAACTCCTATAAAAAAATCATTTGATTTACTGCTTTTTGCCAAGTATTTCAGTTAAGTCAGTTTACCCCAGCCAAATCAATCAATGTCACTCCCATGACCATAAATAGGAAATAGAAGTCATAGACATAATCTAGACAATACAGGTACATTGTCCCACCAACAGGACGTAAAATATTTAACTGATTTTTTTTTTCATTTGCTAAATTTGTCTTCACCCCTGGGCGTACAAATGTACTTTCACAAAGCAAATAACGTCAAATCTTTTCTTGCTGTGTTCAATTTATCTTGTAAATTTGTAATTGAATAATATCATGATTTGATTTGGGGCTGGAGGGGAATTTGATTGTGTGGTATATACTATATATCTCATTGATTACAAGGAATGGGCATATCATGCTCGTCAGCAATTAAACATGGACGCCTTCTTGGATAACACATTGAAATTAAATGTACGGTCTTGTGGGAATAACGTTTTATTACAAACAACTTCTACAAGATTGAGCCAAAGCTAGAAACAAATCAATCAATTTCTACTTATACAAATTATACCTTTAAAGAAAACAATACTATAACAGTACAGTTTAATTACCAATCGCTTGTTGTTTGTTTTTGTCTGTTTGTCTGTTTGTTTGTTTGTTTGTTTGTTTTTTTTTTGCTGTTGCTCAGGGCTTGGTTTTTATTTACTTTACAAATTGTTTAGAGTTGAACACTACTACTGATAAAATGGAAAAACATACACTGCCGGTGTCGTATAGTAAACCTTCCCCCGGAATGTTTACTATATACATTTAGTGAACATTCCCCTCGAAATATTTGCTATATAGTAAACCTNCCCCCCCCGATACTTTACTATATAGTAAATAATCCCCGCGGGAAAATTTGCTATATAGCAAACATCCATAGGCAATCATCCCCCTGGATATTTTGCTATATAGTAAATGTTCCCCCTTAATCCGGATAATTACTATTGATTCGGAATTTAGCACCTTAATCGTGTTAATTTTAATTGTTATATACCATTAATAATATCCGGTTATGATTAAAAGGTAAAAAAAAATGTACGGAGCCATTTTGCAGTATTTGAGTAGGTAGGAAGGTTTACTATGCGGAATACATACCATATAGTAAACGTTCCCCCATGGGGAAGGTTTACTATATAGGAAATCTTCCGGGGGGTTAATCTACTATGGGGAAGGTTTACTGTATGACACCGGAACAGTTCGAAAATGTAATCGACAAATCATAGAAACATGGGTAAAATCGATACCCCCTAAACACATTGACAGCTCAATTGTCTGGCTTCGTGCAGGCATTCAAATTAAACATGCACGACTTCTTTTATTAAATGTATGGTCTTGTGGGAATAGTGTTGTTTACAAACATCTCCTGTACAAGATTGACGCAAAGTTAGAAACAATTCAATCACCTTCTTGAAGTCCCTGTACAATGAGTCTTCCGGTGTGTTAGTGGTATCAATTTGGACTCTTTCTACGATTTTTCTATTGAATTTTGGGAAATGCTCCGACATGGTGGTATTTGTTGTTTTCTTCTTACACTACATTTTATATTCCGAGTGCTTAGATAGCCTTAGCTGAGTATTGCTGAATACAAGTTTTTTTTCTGTTCAGGGTTTGGTTTTCATCGTTCGTTTTTCAATTGCTTAGGGTTGAACACTACTGACCAACTAAAAAACACACATACTGTCGGAACAGTTCGACAATCCGATTCAAAAATCGTAAAAAGTAGCAAACTCGATATTGCCATCACATATAATATACTAAAACACTCACTGCCCTGACATGGTGCATACTCTTCAATAAAAAGTAACTGGGTTAATTCGTTTTATGACCAAAACACACATCTTTGTGAAATGATGCGATTCAAATATGAACAATAAAAAAAATTATGTGAAATTATATGATCAATATGTGCATATTGGTGTGTGACACATATATAGTTCTATTGGTTGACTGACTGACTTGTTGTTAATTGTTTTTGTTTTTTGTTTTTTGTTTTGTTTTGTTTTGTTTTGTTTTTTGTTTGTTGTTGTTGTTTTTAATGTCGAGAACAGGCTTACAATAAATTCATTAGTGGAGTTCGTGTTGCTCGATATTTAGTTTTATGTGTATGTTTTGTAGATCTTTGTTTATCCTTTTGTACTTTTTTCTTTTGGCCATTGTGTTGTATGTTCTTCTTCGATATACGGATTCTGATTATCACTTTGGTATCTTCTAACTCTTCTTGGCGTTGGTGGTGAGTCTACGCATGGATATTTTGACTGCCATAAGTAAGCAAATAGTTAGGTCTCAATTGAAGGGCGAGAGTAGTTTAATGCATTTATAATATTCTATTTTAAAATTATGCATTTTTCAATTTTTGTGGTACTATATTTATATCAGGTAAAATATGTTAAAACAATAACGTAAAATGTTGAATATAGCTTTTGTTAATTAGACGTTATTTATACATTATATTACGAGTTTAAATCCATCGAACGATATTTCCGACCATTGTTTTGTTTGTTTTAGAAGTCTAGCAAAATTAATTATACATATAATTGGGGATAATTTGCCGTTATTGATACGTCTAACAGAACAATCTATACTTGTTTCTTAATTAACAATAATTAGATTCTGGTACCATCAGAAAATGTTTTAAAAAACTGAACAATGTATTATTTTCTTTTCATTTGTGATTTTTTTTTGTAGGAAATAACTATTGATATTTACTGGTTTTAAATATAAATATTTTATTATTGATGTCAATTAAAATTGATTTACTTATTGTAAGCATGACGTAATAATATACAATGTATATTCCATCAATACAATCAAATCAGTATGTGTCATGCAATGTATCTTTGTACTACTACATTTTTGTATACACGTACATCACTGAGAATTAAAAAATCGTATGAAATTTGTTTTATTCTGGAAAATTTCTAAAGTTCCATGTAGTAGGATTTTATCGTCGGGTGTAATGGCCATGCTTCTTCACGAAATTGCTATCTCACGAGTGTGTACGTTATGCATCGTTAATTTAATGATACAGTTTCACAAAAATTATTTGTAACGTTTTTGTTTTTTTTTTCTAGTATTATATGTTCCATTGGATTTGTAACAAGAGTAACATGTAGGATGCCACGTGTGGAACTGGAGCTGCACACCCTTCCGGAGCACCTGAGTTTAACTCTGTCTTTAGTGAGTTCCTGTTGCTCAATCTTTAGTTTTCTGTGTAATGTTTTGTAGATCATTGTTTTCCTTTTTTATTTTCCTATTCTTTTACAAATTAAGGCTTGTGATTAACGTATTGGTATCTTCAATCTTTTCTTTTTCTTTCTTTCTTTCTTTCTTTCTTTCTTTCTTTCTTTCTTTCTTTCTTTCTTTCTTTCTTTCTTTCTTTCTTTCTTTGTCTTACAATATTATAGATCTTGTAATTCCTATCAAGATTTCCATGATAGAGGAATAGGAATAAGAAAACTACCGAACCACGAGTTCCTAATGTTTAAGTTGAAGTCATAACTTCGAAGATTTTACTGTCGCCAGCTTGACTTGGTTAACCGCTACAGAATATATGAGTCAAATATGACTAGAAATATGCTACGTTTGTTTTAATCAAAATCATGTCATTCTTTCTCCTTCCATGACTGATCACCCTGTGCTTAGCAAGAATTGCCACTAATATAGCAAAGACTGATTCACATTCTGGGGGAACTAAATTCACTATCAGGGTTCCTGCTGCCCAATCTTTAATATTCTGTGTAGTGTTTGGTCAATTTACTATTAACCACTGAGTTGTCTGACCTTCGGAATCGATTTAGAACTCCAAGCTTTTTATGAGTCATTTTATCTATTTTCTCTACGATTCCCGTAACTGAGACAATGTATAATAAATCTAATATTTTATTTCATTTGCTGTCAAGCGATTCTTTCACACTTGAATGATTGGATGATACGAGTCTACCGAAAAAATTGAATTATTACGAGTATCTCGGGCAATTCCATAAAAAGAAAAATAATTGAAAAACAGTCTCTGTGGAGACACTTTCTTAAGATCAAAAATTAATCTGTTGTGGCAGTTGTTATTCGGTGATTTAATCGTGACGACAGTGTACTTTTAATTTGCACTTTTAAAGCATATATAAAATTGGTATGTAAAACTAATTACGTTTTAAATAATGCTAAGAGCAAGTAAGTTGTCACATATAAATAACGCCAGTGTCTACACTGATTACTATATCACTAAATAGAGAATGTGAATCGTAAATTTATACCGGTAAGTTGGGCTTATCCTTCGCACAATCTGAAAATCATCGAGGTGAAATAAACAGAAAATTATTTTGGAATGAAGAGTTACAGACCCTGATGATGTACTAATAACACTGGATTTACTAATACTAAAATCCCTATTCAGATGGATTATTTGCGAATTGCGATACAATGGGAGCGAAATTTATATTTAAATACAATGTAGTAATTTTCAAGCTGGAGAAATATTTGAAGATACCAATGGGTAAGCCGTAAATAGAAGGACAGTCCGCAAGAAATAGGACAATGATGTACAAAACACTACACAGGGAAAAAAAAGATTGAGTTTCATGAATTCCACTAAAAACCTTTGTCGAACTCAGGTGCTCTGGAAGGCTAAGCAGTTCTGAATGATGTTTCGATGCGATGAATAGCGGGTAATTTGGATAATAGGTGTATATGTTCAGGGGCAATGATACATCCATACCCATTGTTTTCAACAGAATGACAGGCAAATTAGATACATTATAACTGTTGAATATATAAGCAGCTGTTCATGAATTTGAATTAATTCCAATAGTGTTCATTTCAAAATGATTTACCTAAAATGGCGGCTAACTATACATTCCCACCATGGGTCATATATCATTTACCACAATTCGGTTTCCTTGGAATAGTTACTGAAATGAACACTGATTAGAATAGTTACTGAATTCAATCGCGAGTAGTAACTGATGTAATATGCGATAGAGCGCGATATTCACACAATAATTAATTTCAAATTAACGATCAATTTCAAGGAAACAAATCATTTAAAATTTATGCTCTTCGTTATATACACTCCGACAAAAGTTAAGCACCACCCTATATTTTTATCGATATATTTTTTTACATCAATACGGTTAAAACAATAAAATAGATATCACCATTTTTCTTACACTTCTTAAAGGACTACACCAAGGGCTCTAAAATTACCAATCTACGAAGTATTTATCATCCTGAAAGACGTGACTATGACGTGGGAAAAAATGGGGTTCAAAACAGGCGCTGAAAAAATGTAAAACCAGTTTGTCTTTGATGGAAGTTTTTAACATTGCATTAAAATGCAGAGTCTTTTAAATGCATCTATTGTGCGTTATGTGTAAGGCATAAAAATCAATAACGAGTATATCCACCGCGTTTAATGTGAAGTTCTGTACCACGCCTCGTCATGCTTAAGGCGTTCTTGAGGGAACTGTTACCACTCCTGTAAGATAGCAGTTCTTAATTCGTCAATATTTTGACATTCTGGATTGCGTTGGTTAATTTTTCGGCCAATAAAGTCCCATACATGCTCTATAGGGTTCATGTCTGGCGACATCGCAGGCCATGGAATTGTCTGAACAGCCTCTTGCTGTAAAAAATGTTGTACAATTCGGGCTCTGTGGCCTAGCGTTGTCGTCCATGAACATTGGCCTGTCAGCCAACGCATGATTGTCGAAATGGGGGACTACACGTGGAGCGAGCACATTGTCACGGTATTTTTGGCCTGTCAGATTACCATCAAGAACGTACAAGTCCAACTTACAGTCAAAGGAAAAACAACCCCAGACAGTTACACCCCCACCCCCAAAAGCAGTTGTGCCAAAAATGTGGTTGTCTGAAATGAAGTGTTTCGTTGGCGCCAAACCCTTGCACGACCGTCGGTAGGGCGTAACAAAAAACGACTCGTCTCCATGTGCGAATAGTCCACCCCAAATGATCATGTGACCAGTCAAATCGAGCATGGCGATGACGTAATGTCAACTGTGGACGTTTTATGGGTCGTTGCGCTCGCATTCCCTGATGGTGGAGGCGTCTGATTACAGTGCGTGTGCTAATGTGGCCTCCAAACGCTAAATTACCACGAGGTGCACCAGCTGTACTGAACGGCCCTTGCCGCGCCCGTCTGGATATGAGCCGGTCCCCTCTCGGCGTCGTTTTGCGTGGTCTACCTGCACGTGGACGGTCAGTAACATTCCCCGTTTGACGAAAACGCTGCATCGGTCGTACAATGATGGAATGGTTAACCCTGAAGTGGTCTGCCACCCTTCTATGGCTAAGACCACCGTTATGCATACCAACAGCTTGCCACCTTTCTGGTATGGTTAATTTTCGCCGCACCATACCGAACCAATAGAAAATGAAACTTAAAACTCTGCACAAAATAAATCAGCTTTCGTTCGCAAACACAAATGTTGAAAAGTACATGTGGCCCTTTACACACCCTTTCATATACACATAAATAAAAATCGATCAATAACCTGTTTCACAGGTAAGTAAATATGTGTGTACAGGTAACGAAAACAGCAAACCGATTTGAAATAAGTTCATTATTAGAAAAAATATTATTGAAACAAGTCAGGTGGTGCTTAACTTTTGTCGAACTGTATATGCAGAGCAGATCAATATGGCTGAGGTCATCTTTCGTCCATAGTTTATGCCATTATGAGATATGATACACTGACTAAGGAAAATAAGAACGATGTCAACACCAGTTGCTATATTCTCAGGAAATAAACTAATACATAAACGTTTGATTTCCTACGAGGAAAGCAACAATGGATCAGTTATCTTATCACATTGGTTAATTTTAAACAGTGTAATACATCTGTCAAACATAGTAATTTTAACGAATCAAAAATGAGGCAAGGCTAATGTATAAGCTCCCTCAGACATAGGTGACCTTAGCTGATTTTGGCTATCCTGTTTAGGCCCTTTCGTTTTATTGCTTCAAAACTTTAAATTTGTTGGTCTTCTAATTTTTCCATTTTAATCGTACCTGATGATGGTTATTCCAGGAACACGTTGTGCCGTTAAATTTGATATCTACGTTTTTAATTACCAGTTTGACAGCATAATAATTGCAAAATACAAGCAATTCTCAATTCAGTAGACAAAATGACTGGAAAATACATTTTTTTAAGTTGTGTGTACCTGTGTTCATCCCCGGTTTTGAGTGTGTTTGTGTTGCTCGTTCTTAAGTTTTCTGTGTAGTGTCTTGTCTCTCATTGTTTGTCATTTTTCTTTTGTTCATTGTATTGTCTGTCCTTTTTGATTGACGGCTTGTGATTACTCCGGTGGTGTCATCTCACTGTTCTTAATAAACACACTACCGACATTTACAAAACTAGCATGTAGTTTCTTACTTTTGAATGTAATTAACATTATAATATTTTGCTTTAATTTACTGTCTATACTGCAAACATTACAAAACAAATTTCATTTAGTTTTCCTATTTTTGAATATGATTTTGAAAAAGGTCAAGAAGAGCACTGGACGGACGTTTCGTAGTCTAAAAGATGTCTAAACGATCAAAACTGCACGGTCGATATATTTAGCTTGTGGTATATTATTCTATTATTGTCTACTCCTGAGGGAACGGTTCTCCTATGGTGTTGTCTGGTAAGGTATAGTGCCTGAGCCAACAGCCGAGGGCACTATACCTCATCAGACAACACTATAGGAAAACTGTTCTATAATAGACAATAATATTTTGGTACATAACATCCCATTCCAGACATAAAAGAAATACACACTCAAATTCAATATAATAATAAAATGTACAATATTATACAGTTATTTCATGTGTAGCCAGGCAATCGATCAGAATATTTTTCCCGCGGTTCTGAGATCAGCTCAATGTTCTATTTCCCGAAGCCAACGGCTGAGGGCAATAGCACATTTAGCTGATCTCAGAACCAAGGGGAAAATACTTCTGCGGCTCTTTTCACAAAAATTCTTACGATAAAAAATTGTCGTAGGTGTAAAACTAAGATTAAAAAGAGTTTCACAAAAAAGCTTACGATAATCTTAAGTGTAAAAATAGTCCTAACTTTACGTGTAAAACTACCCTGTCGTAAGTATAAAATTTTGATCTTAAGAGAAAGAGTTGTCTTATCTTTTATCGTAAGTGAAAAAAATCGAAAACAAATCTGGTTAATTCTTTTAATTTTATATTTCAAATTGGGAACGATCGACAATCGAAAAGACTAC
>MJUT01025542.1:2365-15939 GCA_002080005.1 Gigantidas platifrons
AGCAGCTGTGCGCGTCATTTACCTGCGTCGTTTGCAGTTCGCTGTCGTGAATGTTAAATTGTGTCTATTATTTGAATGCTTAAACGTTTTTACTGTTTCAATAAGATGAAATAGGTTATTTTCTGTGTGTGGTTGCCACATATCTTTTTATTTTAACGGGATAAACTTGCTATAGACGTTTTTCTTCAACAGCCATTCTAGCTTTGTAGGCGGGGCTTATCTTCCTTATTTGGAAAACTAAGTCTCCAAGTAACTTGTAATTTTTTTTCATTCAGAACGATCAAGCACCTGTACATCACCTGTTCACTGTATGTAAGTTCAGTTTCTGCATGGAATAGACAATTTATTGTGAATGTATAATAAATTTTTTTTTATAACGTTCAGATCAACAAAGGTATAACTTGCTTTACGAGGATTGTATTGGGTTTCTCCTCCACGGAGACATTTTCTGACTGACCATGCATGCCATGTGTGATGTGACGTGTTCTATCCTGCATGCTGGTGATTTTTGGGATATTACTTCTTGAATATTATTGACTACAGTACATTATTGCTACTGGCAGTGGCAAAAACTAGATTTCCTATTTTAATTATTAAACTGTGTGATCGTTATTTCAGTCGGCCATTTTTTTTGGGGGGGGGGTGTTCTTCAATATTTCCTGAATTTTAACTCGTTTTCCCAATCAACATTGTACATGTATGCATGTTAATCCTTGAGGTGAGCTAAAGATGGTGCACTACAGCCAATTGGGGTCTATCTATCACTATTAATAGTTAAGATAATCCCTGAGCCATATACAGATACAGATATTTTTATTAACTAATCACAGTGCCCATTGCTGAGCAGAATAATCAAACAATGACTAAACATATATGATTGGGTTGATTGGTTTCAGATATAATATAAAGAAACAACAAAAGACACACGTACATCCGTTCAAGTACAGTTAAAGTATTAAAGTACAAAGAGACAAAAACAAACAAAAAACAAACAATCAATAATTTGCATAATACAATGTATATTTATTGTCTGTAAAAAAAAAAAATGATTATTTTGTTGAAATTAATGAAAAAGTAACGATAGAGGAGCTAATAAATCACTAATTATTCATAAAACATCTCAAAATAATTGAAATAATATAATTTGAAGCTCTATTTGGGTAAAAAGTCACACCGTCCAAAAATAGTCAACACGTGATCAGATAAAAGTTTTGGATTGTCGCCGTCAATCTCCATTCTCTATCCAGAGTTGTCGTTCCTGCTACGCTACACAACACGTGTAGCGTAGCAGGAACGACAACTCTGGATAGAGAATGCGTCAATCTCTACCCATGTATCAAAGATCCAAACATCAAACTGGATTGTGCTAACTGCAAAGCAAAACATAAAACAAAAACAAATTAATTAAAAGCAAGCAAAATAAAAAAAGAAATATGCAAATTAAAATAATAGTAGCCCCTCAAAGAATAACGCACTTTCTTTGATCACAAATAAGGCAAGCAGCTCAGCAATTCTGTCATTAAATACCGGAGGGAACCGCCAACCTTGAGCAGGTAACTGACAAACCTTATCATGTATGGTTGCAAGTTGAGTGCACCCTTTTTTGTTGTTTACAAAATGGGGCACGAACTCACAACGCAGAGGTGATAGGCTACAGTGATTGTATAGGTAAACTAACTACCTTAACCACTCGGCCACTCAGGCCCCTTTTTTATTAACCAATCATGGTGCCCATTAAGAGCTGAATAATCACAATATATACAACATACAGGATTGATTTAAATACACATAATATGACATCAAGGGACAGAATAAACAAACACATGAAACAAACATTGTATGACATTCTAAAATAAACAATAAACAAGAAAACTGGAATATTTTAAATGTAGCAGGGGCAACTCCATTAATCATTAGTGCATCTGTTGTCTCATCGACATTTACCCCATATATATTTTTACTTCTATCAGAGAGGAACAGGGCCTAAATATGGAAGCGGTGTACCCTGTCTACCACTCAAGAAAAGATTGGTGTTGGACAAACTCATTTTATAGGACAATGAGTCATACACCATTCTAAAAAGATGACAGATTTGTGACACCTACTTTGTATTCTTTTTTTTACTGTAAAAGATATTTATTTTTCACATTTTCCTTCTTTATATCATACTGCAACCAATAATAGATGTAAAGGATTGCACACATTATTGTGGGGGCACATACTGTAGTACAAGTTAAGACATGGGAGACAAGTTGTGAAGTTGTACTTTCCTAAGTACATTGACAAGTAGTAATTATTGAGATAAAACAGACGTATCATACAGTTTGGTTACACTGGGAGGATATTTCAATATGTTTTTATTTGTTTTAAAAACATTTTCGGGTTCAGACATTGCTTAGATTGGAGAAATGGAGCGCTGGAGATGGTGTGTCGTGATAACCACCCCCCTTTTTTGTAATGTGACCAAAAGTACATTTCCGCGTGATGTCTTCAACCTCTAAAATAACTAAAGGAGACAAACAAATGTATCTGATGTGAACTGTGCCAATTACCCACTTAGTGCACCCCTTCATTCAATGCTGTGCATCATTTCCTTTGCTGAGATGTCGGCCGCCATTAAAAACATGGATTCAGCCTTTACCTGACAACAACAACAAAATCCGAGGGGTCACGAGTACCAGACTAGACGTATATCATGCTAAAGGTGTATCAAACTACGAAAGTTTAATTCAAAAATTAATTTTAAAATCAACTTTTTCTTTGTATTTCCAAGGATTTATATAGTAGTCCTACTATATAAATCCTTGGTATTTTCATGTAAAAAACGAGCGAAACCAACGAGGAGAGCGATTTAAATGAGAACCATCCTTGAGGGGGAGGACAGGGGGAAGGGAGACAGTGAGAAAGGGGGTGGGAGAAAGAAGAGAAAGGGTGGGAGAAAGGAGAAAAGGGTGGGAGAAAGGAGATCAAAGGAGAAAATGAGGAAACAAAAAAAGCTAGATTTTTTTTTCTAAAAAAATGATCTAAAATGACAGAAAGGTAATGAAACATTATCATTTAATCGAATACATAAACATAATTCATTCTCCCCCCTCCCAGAGGGTGTGCCGGGGGTAGAATAGGCACCATGTTTCTCCGTCCTAGAGGCACTAGTCCTCTAAAAGGGGCTGTAATATCCGTGACCGGGCATTAAATATAGACAGTGTTCGTTTCTACATATCTAATCTAGAACTAAAGCTATTGATACAAAGAAACATAAAGAGTACATAACATGCAAACACCACGTGCATATGCTCCGCCCACTCACTCTCGTTGGATACTATAATTTCATTCATAAATATGTATGTTACAGCGGCCAACCCCGCGGGAACCCCGGGGAATAGAAATGGGACCGAGAGCTTCTTCGGCTTGAAGGGGCGTCCGTTGGTTGTGGGATGTAAAAACACCCAGTGTCATCAGCTACCAACTACAGAAACACAAGGAGCAAATTGTCAATCAGCCGTTTGGTAACGTACCCGTCAGTCGATATTATGTCTACGAAGCCGAAAAACATGGATGGGTGATAGAGAAAAATATGTTGTCTGTAAACTGGATGGACCAGCAGCCTGCAACTGATGCACTTATGCTGCTCATTGGGTGTGGGTGTAAAACACACTGCGCCACAAAACGTTGTTCTTGTATGTCACAAGGTTGGCTGCAGATGCTCTGATCTTTACCAAAACAAGAATCAAAGAGATTGTCTATTGGAAAGAGATAGTGAAAGTGACGACGAGGAAGAAGACTAAAACGTGAAATCATAGTTTGAGGAAAAAGTACTGATGGTTTGATTCCAGGTTCCTGAACGTGACAAAGTTAATGCAAAAGACCACCTCCCCTTTTCCTTGTCAAATGTATAGAATAACTCCTATTAAATTAATCTAAGAGGGATGGGAACTACTGTATTTACTGCAAATTTGAAGAATCGAGCAATAAAACTAGAGGCTCAGATGAGCCTGTATCGCTCACCTGACATAACTAAGTCCTCTTAAGAATGTCTGCATGCCGAATACATCTAAGTTACTATTCAAATCCCATAGGGTTCTATGTTAAAACTATGTCTGCTCATGGCGGCCATCTTGGATGGAGGTTGGGTTCACAGGACATAATTTTGAAAGTTGACCACCTAAGGACCATTCATGCAATGTTTGCTTAAAATTGACTTGCTGGTTTCAGAGGGTTCTATGTTAAAACTAAATCGAGTCATGGCGGCCATCTTGAATTTCCGATCAGCAAACGATTCACAAGTTTAGTACAGGACCACCCAATGATCATTCCTGTAAAGTCACAATTCAATTGGCTTAGTGGTTTCTAACAAGACGATTTTTAAAATTTCGACCAATCAGAACACATTATGAGCCCTGGCAGCCATGTTGGATTTCCGATCAGCGCCAAAAACAACAATCTTGTATATGACCATCTAATGAACATTTCTCTGAAGTTTGGTTCAAATCTGTTTCGTGGTTTCAGAAAAAAAAGATGAAAATGTGAAATTCCCATAGGGTCCTATGTTAAACTAAGTCGAGTCATGGCGGCCATCTTGAATTATCGATCAGCAAACGATTCACAATTTTAGTACAGGATCACCCGATGATCATTCCTGTAAAGTCACAATTCATTTGGCTTAATGGTTTCTAACAAGAAGATTTTTAAAATTTCGACCAATCAAAACACATTGTTGACCCTGACAGCCATGTTGAATATCCGATCTATACCAAAAACACAAATCTGGTAGACGACCATCCAATGAACATTTATGGCAAGTTTGGTTGAAATCTGTTCAGTGGTTTCAGAGAAAAAGAGTTAAATGTGAAAAGCTAACGGACGGACGGACGACGGACGCTTACCCATGACAAAAGCTCGCATGGCCTTTGGCCAGGTGAGCTAAAAACTTGTAGACACTAAATTATTTCAACAGGTGAAAATTTTGAAATAATATAGTAAAATTACCCCCCCCCTTTCTTCTTCTTCCTGGTATAGTGCAGGACTCATCTTGAGTGTAATTGTGCACTGACGCATGTTCAAGGCGACTAAAAACCCTTCGGCATATGTACAGTTAAAACTATATACAAAAAAATCAGAAGTCACAACAAAAAGTGGTCTTTATTAACTGTATGATTATTATCTTTCTAAATTCTATCATAAATGACATAAAATAAACATATATAAATGACTACCGAAGACAATTCACCGAAATGGTATACGCTAACTGATAGGAATGCTTGACTTTGTTTTTTCATGCTATTTTGCGGTACCCTTAAAGGGCCGCCTGTTGCACTATTTTCCGCATATCTTAGCGGAGTACAACACTTGAATAACTGCTCTACAAATATATTTATCCTTCGATTTGTGCCCAAAAAAATGCGGTCTACAGGGGTATCCAGCACCAACATATTTTTCTGGGACTAGCTGATGGACTATATTAGCTTATCTGTTACATTTCTTGTTTTACAGTATGTAGAATAAGGTTTGGTCGCATATTATACACCTATTGATAATGACATCATCATTGCAATGATAAAGGCCTTCTTAGAACTACCTGGTGAAGACGATTACTAAATTAGATTTAAGTAGGCGGATATAACATTCCGCCGGTTCTCTCGATATTTGAGACGACGTGGATAATTTAAAGTGTCATTTAAATGCATTATATCTTATTTCGAGTTTACGATAACAATCTTGTATTTTACGTCGACATTATATTATTTGTACAAGTATAATGATCATTTTTACAAAATTTAAGATGGCGTTCAATTTGTATGTAAGTGTGATGGGTTTTTTGTTGTTGTTGTTGTTTTAGTTTTGTTTATTTGTTTGTTTTTGTTTTTCGTTTTGTTTTTGTTTGTTGTTGTTTGTTTTTATTCTTAAATTATTTTATTCTATTTTTTGTTTATTTTTATTATTATTTTTTAAGTCCGATTTGACGTTGTAAATCAAACCACCGAGAGGTAGAGGTTGGGAACATATAACAGTGTTTAACCCTTCTGTCGGTGTTATAGAGCCATTTTCCCCCATAGCCATTCCCCCCGTAAAAATGCATTTTCTCCCCTTACCTGAATAGGTTGAAAAATGGCTATATAGTAGATTTCTCCCCGGACAAATGGCTATATAACCATTTTTCCCTCCTTGGCAGATAGGGGGAAAATGGCTACATAGTAGTTTTTCTCCCCAAATATATATCTCATTTATATGTAATAATTTAATTTTAATGTATAAAAGAAATTGGCGATTTTCAGTCGAAACTTGCTTTGCTAGCGACAAAAAATGCAACCTAACATTAGGATATTTTGTTTTTAATAGCTAAATTTTCATCTCTATCTACCATTGTCATGCCCAGAGTTTAATCCAAAGTACACAAAAGAGACATACTTATTAATACATACTACAAAGTATTGTATATAATATATGTGCAACACATTTTGCCGCTCCTATAGCAGTCATTCCAATTCCACACTTAACTGTAAGTGCTGCAGAGCGTGAGTGCGTAAGACCTAGCTTTGGGATTCCGATGAATGAATTCAGGTATATACATTTCTAACTCTTAAGTCCTCGAGAAGAAAACACAGATAAATTATGTTGGGATATCATAACGAAGTAATCACTTCTAAAGGGTACATTAATGTTAGAAAAACCTGCAACAGACTATCAGGGCCCCGCCACATAGTGGCGAACGCCCTATATTGAACCCTCTGCCCGTCCGTCCGAAACACATTCGTGTCAGCTTCATGACTTTATAACCAGTCATTTCTCTATTCTATAGTAGAGGGATGAATCTTTGCATGATTGTTAACTACTATTAGAAGGTGTGTCGCATATCATATTCTTGTTTGTCCTCCAAAGGTCAAGGTCTCAAACTTTTCATGGGACCCCTATATTGTGAACTACAGAAAATCGTGTCCGCTCCAATTATTGTAGAGGGATGATATTTTGCATGATTGTGAGAAGGTCTTACTTAATTCATTTTTGTCCTTCAAAGGTCAAGGTCTCAAACTTAGGGTTTTTCATGGGACGATTATGTTGGTACCACAACAGATTCTTTAGATAATGACTTTATTTTGCAACGCGGGGTCTAGAGATAGTTTCCATCTCCATGTCATCTAGTTATTATTATTATTATTATTATTATTATTATTACTATTATCATCTTATATTAGGGGTGATATTGGTCGAGGCTTGACATAACATGTAGTATAAGTTTGATCATGTATAACTCTTCAAATAGCACCCGAGTGAGGATGCGATATAGGGTAGGTGATACATGTCTTGCAAAGTCATGCATCATGCATAATAAAAATGTATGCATTTTACTCTAAGTATATAAATAATAATAATAACTTTTCGTGTTTTTTTTTCAAATAAAATGTTTGCTTAGTGCAAATCAATCATAACTTTTTTATAATAAATTAGAAATAACATTTAGGGGGGAAAACCCACTATACAGCCATTTTCCCCCTACTTGTAAAGGGAGGAAATGTCTATATAGCCATTTTTCAGGGGGAATTTCTACTATATAGCCATTCCCCCACTGATAAGGGGGGGAGATGGCTAGGAGGACAAATGGCTCTAGGACACCGACGTACATATATTTGGACGTTTGCAAGGAAAGGCTGTGGACAACCACTTTATTTATTTAGAGATATCTCCTGAACCCCTTTAGAGATATCTCCTGAACCCCTTTTTTGAAAGAATTGAAAGTAAACAACGGTTTTCACGAAAGATGTGGGAAATTTGGTATTTCCCACTTCAATACCGAGTTATCAATTCTAGAAAAGAAAGAAAAAAAAACTGGTTGTTGTTAAAAACAATACCTCATGGAAAAATGCAGTTAAACTGTTTCTGAAAGAAGAAGCCGAGCTTCATGGTAATTACGCCTAAATTATAGTAATATGCCTTAATAATGTCAATTATGGATGAGGTGAAAGTTTGCTTACAGGAGTCTGTTATGTGAAATATTATTAATGTACTTTTACGATACGATTAACCTTATATTCACTGTGGGGGGAGGGGGTACTTCCAATGTACCAAGTGGTAGGGATGAGTCGCTGGAATAGGTCACTTTTTCAGGCTTCATAATTTATGAAACGGATATGGTCTACATTGGAAAATATATAAGGTTATGAGGGTCATATATTTTTGAGATTTTAAGTATATGATAAGGGTGGGCTACTGGTTGTCTCAGCTGCACACCCCTGCCATAAAAAGGTTGTGCCCCCCCCCCCCGGAGATATTACATATCATAAATAAAATATATTCTTTCTATCCTGTTCTATCATTACAGAATTACATGCCCCTGTGGCTAACTTAAACATATCACTTCTTCAACATAAGTATAAATACATGTATAGTTGGGGTCATAGTTATCCCATTTCCTTTGCTGTGCTTATTGTGATCTACGATCATTTACAGTACACACAAAGTGATTCAGTTAAAAATCACTCTTGCTGGTGTTACATGTGAATGACTTAAATAGAGTGATTGCTGATGATTGAGAGTGATGACACTGATTTACGATCATGCCACTTCCTATCATGCATATTTTATTGAACGTCTAGGGGGCGGATCCAGCAATTTTTGAAGGGGGAGGGGGTTTCAGTCTGATTTTGACCGATTTTCACGTGATTTATTAAAAAAACTTTCGGACGAAAGTTATTTGTGAAGACAATTTGAATACTTCAGGTCTTGATTTACATAAAAAAGACCAAAATGACAGGCAATTGATGTAACAACATTGGACATTTTTTCTTGCAGTTAAGTTATTTGATGTGAAACGTGTGGGTTCCTGCAGTTTCTTTGAAACAGGAAACTCTTGTTCACAGGACACCATGAAAAAAGGCACAGAAAATAATACATGAATTATTTGAACAAGAAGAAACAGTTATCATGTCATGTCAAAAACGAGAGGAGGGCGTATTTATTGTTAATATGGGACGAAGTCCCAACTATGGTAGAAATAGCAATTTTTTTCTATATACTAATGACTAAATTTTCATGCACCGGAAATGACATACCGGAAGTCAATACATGTTAAATCTCAATCTCTACCCACAGTTGTCAATCCTTACACTCACTCCAATCTCTGTCAACGGCTCATGCCAAGAATCTTGGCAAAATCCGTTTATTAAAGGGTAATTTGATATAAACCGGTTATAATGACCCCATATACTGTATTGTAAAATATGTAAAGAATACCATATAACTAATATTTGAGAAGCTTCTTTGTTTATTTTCAAACGAAGATAAGGGATTATTTTTTATACTGTGATCAGTCATACAGCACTTGTTTTCTTATATCATTGACATTTGGGTGGACTTTCAACCACATTTTTACAAATAATCATGTCAAAATGTAACGTTATGAACTTTCATCATTTATTTTACAAAACATGTACATAAACACATACGAGCAACACGACCCACAGGGGTTTGTTACGATTTTTTGTATCCCTCGACTACTCTCATGTGTCTCATGTGTACAAAGATGTATTTTCTAGAGTAGTCAAGGGATAAAAAAAATCGTAACAAGTCCCTGTGCACGACCCCCGGATGAAAAGGATACTTTTGTTTAAATGATAGACGCTTGACACATCACAGTCACTTGAAGCTTCAAAAACTAAGGGACCCGGGTGGCTCAATGAGTTAGGTCGCTGGATCTAACAACTCATACAAGCCTATCACCAATACGGCGTGGGTTCGCAACCGGCTTTGTAAATTACAAAAAAGGGTGCACTCGACTCGCATCCGCAAGTGATAAAGTTTACCAGTTGCTTGCCCATAGTCGGTGGTTCTCTCCGGGTACTCAGGCTTCCTCCACCACTAAAACTGGTTGCCATGATATAGCTGAAATATTGTTGAAAGTGACGTTAAACACCAAAAATCAAATCAATCAAATCATTTTCAAAAACTAAAAAACAAATAAGAAAAAAATGTTTTTCTATTTTTTTTTATTTTTGGAACTTCAAGAAACTGTGGACTCATAATCATAGACTGGTAAAATACATGTACATGTCTATGCGTAGATGCGATGCTCGCCTGTAGGCTGTGTCTAATCCATATTAAACCAAGACATTTACAAGATTTTTATTCAAAATGAACAAAACTTTTTTTTTACTTTATTTCATAGGGAGATTTATTTTTGCGGTGGGAGAAAGGAGAAAAGGGGTGGAAGAAAGTAGAAGAGGGGTGTGAGAAAGGAGGAGAGGGGTGGGAGAAAGGAGAAGACTACCCCCTGTCCTCCCCCTCATCCTTAATATTTGGAGTTTTACCACTGAAATGAAAGACAATCAATTGACAACACTGTAAATCGTAATTCGCACTCTGTTGGCCTTGTTAGGGTATATTGGGATACGGGATATGATTGGCCCTTTTAATATGGGATATTTGAGGCAAAATTTGGGATACGGGATATTTGAAATGAGTTTTAGGGATAAACAAATATTTTAGGGATATTTGGGGTCTTAATTACAGGGATACGGGATGTTTTTGCCACAACTTATTGGGATATGGAAAATAGGTAACCCCCCCCTAAGCAAGGCACCTCTGTTCACTGGTTTTTCATAACTATGAAAGAAACATAAATTGGAGGATGCATACACAAATGTACTACAACTGTACATACAGATATAGCATAGCTAAACACTCAAACACCCATCAATTTAATTGCTGTATCTCTCACAGTTCTAGTTTTCCAGTCAATTGCTTTATCTCTCACAGTTCTAGTTTTCCAGTCAATTGTTGTATCTCTAACAACTCTAGTTTTCCAGTCAAAAAATGTGCATTCCCCATTCAAGCCAATCAAGGTGTTAAAAAAATTATAGGTTTTCTGGAATAATCATGGTTTAGCCCCACCCTTTATTCCATAAAAAAAAATGTTTTTTTAACATAAATAAGTGTCTAAAATACTAATCATCCTCTTTTTTTCCCTTTAATAGCTTTTGTTGGGACATTATGTCTCTCTGCACCTGAAAAAAATAAAGAGAAAAACAAACTATAATGACTTTCTTTACAAGAAAAATGTATATCAAAAACACAAAATTGTATGTGGGTTTTTATTAGGCCACACAACGAGTTAATATAGATTCTCATCCATGTATCACAAAAAGTTTGGGCCTGGTGGAAGGATTTATCTTTTGATTTTCTACTTAAGTTACATGTACACATATTGTAAAAAAAAATCTGATGAATCATAACATTTTCAGGAATTTGTAATTTGTGATAAAAAAAAAGAAGAAATTTCGGACAGGTGTTCGAAGTTGGAGTGGGCAGCAATGAGAATCTACAAATTAACTTGGTGTGGCTTTATTTTGATATAGTGTTTTTATTCAACCTTCATTTTTGTTCATGTGGTGCATTACTATTTGCTACATCACATTTTTAAATATTTTGAACACAAAACCAGCCCTTATTGTATCTTCTCCTGTCATTAGTATATTCTAATGCTGCAATGTCAGAATCAGGATTTTTTTTTTTTTTTTTTTNGGGGGGGGGGGGTAAAAGATGTTTAATATTGGGTCGTTATATGCATTTTGTTTTAATTTCAAGAAATGTGAAGGGCCTTCCAATTGGTAATTTGCATGTGTTTATACTCAGAACCCCCTACTTAAACTATAACAGCTATTCCCAATTTAAACTATATTTTTTTTTCGATTTTTCAAAAAGTTGGCATAGGTGTATCATGTGTATATTGAACCTTTAAGATGTCATAATTACCCTTGTAATGCAGAGAAAGGCAGTGCTGAGTATTGAAATTGTTTCTTTTTTTTCAGTCTTTGGAAGGGAAGAATGTGATAAATAAGCAAGAAAAGTGAAAATGTTTATTTTCAGCTAATAATTATACTGCGTGATTTTAAGTGAAATATTCCCTGTACATTCTGAACTTGCAAGATTTCAAATAATCATCAACCTCTGCTCTAGTTGTATCTGAAAATTTATTATAAACTCTTTCCCATCCTACTAATATGTTATCTGGATCGGGTAATTTAATCAGTCCATCCTCCAACACAAGGCGCTGTTTTCTCTCCTCCAGTACGTTGTCTGATCAGATTCAATCGTAGTTTTCAATGGTAAAAGTTTCTTTCCAGCATTTTTAGCTAATGTTAACCTGTCATCTTTATTCCTTGTACTAAACGGAATTCCACGATCTCGTAAATATACGCCAAGTTGGTCCCATTTTAGTGTTGAAAGTGGTTCGTTTTCATCACCACCAAGGTTCGTCATGCTTGAATCCAAGGACGCGTTCTATCCAGCATACAACGCAGCACTACCGGAACTCCACTGATCCGTTAAAAGATATATGACGAGTACAAAAACTGAATACGCATAGAATATTTACATGATGTAAGCAACCAACCATCAATCAGTCTCCAGACACGTGACACTCATCTATGCCTCGCCCTAAAGGCGTGTTATGTACTTGATTAGTCCCGCACAACTGGTAGACGCCAATTTTGACAGAAGTTTTACTGTACCAGGTGGTATCCTCAGATGTTGTGTAGTTGTGTCTAATAATAATAGTATTATGATGTGTTATAGTCCTTTTTAATTGGTATCTTAAATAAACAATAGAGAATCCCAAAACGACAATTCAGAATGAACATGGCGGCCCCGAAGCAAAATAAAAAACAAAAACAAAAACAAAAACAAAAACACAACAGCCAGAGGCGTAGCTGCATATACGTTGTCACGCCATGGCGTGCACATCGTCAGTTTATAAAAAAATAGGAAATATAATTTATAATAATAATACTTGTATAGAAATTCCTTTAGTGCTATCATCACGTACATGGTTTTTAATTACAATACTATTTCATTCAGGTGTTCATTTCTTCTTGGTTACGGTCCGTCATCCGTAATTTAAATCGTCAAAAAGTGAAATGCAACCGAATTGACATCAAAATGTGACTTGTTTCAACCTTATTTATAATAAACATTGAAATTCCTTCAAACTTTTACATCACGTTTATGATCTTTAATTACAGCACTATCTCATGCAGGTGTTCATTTTTTCCTGTTTTAGTGAAAGGTCTTTATCAAACAGGATTATGCAGTTTACATGTAATGCAGTTAGTACCTATTTAAATCACATAGGGCTTTTCTATTTTTCATACGTTGGGGAGAGGGGTGGGATGATTTATCAACTATATCAATATGTTCTCTTTTCATGTTGGGCGGAAGTCGCTATTGTACATTCGAAATATTAATTGCGAAGATATCAAGTACCTGTCAAGAATACTATGTTTTTTTCTCGATCAGAGGAGAGGCTGCTATATTGGTATTTCTTAAGACTGAAGTACCTGTACTAAGTCAGGAAAGTGAGTGGTCATCATGTATATGTGTGTTAGGGATATCAAGTCAGGAAAGTGAGTAGTCATGTATATGTGTGTTAGGGATATCGAGTCAGGAAAGTGAGTGGTCATGTATATGTGTGTTAGGGATATCGAGTCAGGAAAGTGAGTGGTCATGTATATGTGTGTTAGGGATATCGAGTCAGGAAAGTGAGTGGTCATGTATATGTGTGTTAGGGATATCGAGTCAGGAAAGTG
>MJUT01025562.1:10786-47766 GCA_002080005.1 Gigantidas platifrons
CTGTGGAAAAACACACCTTCATTATTATTGTCAGACAAGGTGCATCTGAATAACTGTGGCATGGAAATATACGCTAAAAGCGTAAGAGCAGCGGTTGGCAGTTCAAAGCGTATGTAACTTCACGGTATGCTTTTCACATGGCGTCTATTCTTTCCGATTGGTACGACAAAACAATATAAAATTAATTTGCACACATACATCTAAAATCATTATTTCTTTGAAAGCATATATTATTTACTCTAACTGATAATACGACGTACAAGTCTACATATACATGTATGTTACATTTCCGTCCCACTCTAGTCTATAAATTTGTGAATTATATGCATGCATCCTTCAAGTAAACAAACTGAGAGTTTGGCATAACAAAAATATGCAAGCTGTTGGTGATACTGCCATCAGTTTATTCGACATGGTGTACAATACGCACGGTTATACTGTACAGAAGTACTTTATGTACAGAACTATGGTTTACATATATTACATGGTTGTACATTGTGCATTTAATGTATTCAACATGGTTTGCATCATGCACATTATCACTGTACATGGTGTTTATTTACACGGTTAATGCATTGTACATATGTACATTTTATTCAACATGAGTTACATCATGGTTTTACTGTACATTGCGTACAGCTACATGGTTTTACATTATACATGCATTCAGTTTATTCAACATGGTTTGCATCATGCATGGTGTCACTGTACATGGTGTTCATTTACACGGTTAATGCATTGTACATATGTACATTTTATTCAACATGAGTTACATCATATATGGGTTTACTGTACATTGCGTACAGCTACATGGTTTTACATTGTACATGCATTCAGTTTATTCAACATGGTTTGCATCGTGCATGGTTTCACTGTACATTATATACATTTTCAGGTTAATACGTTTAATTTAGGGTCTCATCAACAGTATTAAGAACACACATTATAACTATTTGACAGGTTCTTATTTCATATCATTTTATACCTTTTTCCCATTAATGCATTAGTTGCTAATTGACAGTATTAAGATATTGGTGGTTATTTTGTTTTTCATCTATTTTTTTAAGATGCCAAAACAAAGAACAAGGGTTCGGAGGAAAACATCCCCACCGATTTGACAGATCATGATGTCACAGAGACAGAGGAAGTTGGGGTCATAAGGCCACCAGCAAGAAGGACTAGGGTCCGGACACAGACACAGGTTTCAGAGCTTGCAACTGACTTGCATCCAGTATCTGAGTCTGCTACACCTACTGCTGATCAGATTGTTGCTTCCATGATAGCGCAACTTAAAGGTGCAGGGTTACAGATGAGCAACGCTAATGGCCAACAGGTGTCGAATGACAGTTTAGCAACCGTCTTTGTGCCACCAATTGCAACCACAAGTGTAATTTCCTCAACGAGTGTAACTTCATGTATACCATCATCTCTACCGCGTTCTAGTCTTCAACCACAAATGCCAGGCTCTTTAATTCCACCTATATCAACGGATCAACATTTACTTAACTACAGGCCAGTCATATCAGGAGCAGAAGAGGTGCAAACATTAGGTATTGACACTAATGCAATAGGTAATACTGCAATGTACCTGATTAAAAACACTCTCCCACTGGGGTTTAATGTTAGTGACAAAGTTAAAAAAGAAATATGGACAGACAATTATGTTGATCTAATTTCATTATTGCCAAATTTCAATGATGAAGATGATGACGATGTCTTGCTTAAAACACGTGCGGTGAAAATTTCGACAAATTCAAAGCCGAGTCAGTTTTTAACTATCCACCAGTGTACAGCAGCATTTGACATATTTATGTCTTTGTACTATATTAAATACCCTGATTTAATATTGTCATTGATTAAATATGCTTATAATGTTAGAGCTATGTCAAAACAATTTGGTTTCAATATTGCTAGGTCTTATGATGAAACATTCCGCAGGGTACGCAAAATGATGCATTTTGACTGTGCGGTTGTTAATAATGAGCTTTGGCGTACAGCTTTCTATGAAAACAGTTCCAGTCAAACGTCAACTATTAACAGAACTGGCAAGCATGTTGGAAGTATTCCCTTTCCAAAGCGGGCTCAGCAACAACACAATCCATTTCCCATTGGTTATTGCTGGGCCTACTGTAAAACAGGGGGTTGTTCAAACATCAGTTTCTGCAGCCTCAAACATCAGTGTGTACAGTGCGCAAAAAGAATGCCACTGTCACTTGCAGAGAATGGATTGCAAATAACCGCAAGTCTGCCAACACCAGTAAAAGTAAACCAGCTGGCACATTTTCTTGAAGGGTACAACAGTAATTTGAAAAATAATTTAATTCAGGGCTTTACATCAGGTTTCAAAATTAATTCATCTTTAGATACAAATGTGGTTAAGTTTCCCCAAAATCATAAAAGTGCTACGGACAATTCCCAGGTGGTTACAAAAAAATTCATAGAGAAATTCAAAAAGGAAGGATCAAGGGCCCATTTAAAGAACCTCCATTTAATAACTTTATTTGTTCTCCTTTAGGTCTGGTGTCTAATTCATGACCTTTCATTTCCAAAAGGGGACTCTGTTAACTCTTGGTCACCACCTGCATTTACAGCTGTGTCATATCAAAATATTGAAACTGTTATTAATCTTGTACAAGAGTATGGTTACAATAGTTTAATGAGAAAAGCTGATATACAAGATGCATTCCGCCTCATTCCAATACATCCATCTGAATACCATTTATTTCGTTTTCATTGGAATGGTCAATTTTACCATGACGCAGCATTGCCTATGGGAGCCTCGGCATCTTGTCAACCTATTGAGAATTTTTCAACAGCCCTTGAGTGGATTTTATTGATCTAGTTCATCATTTTTGCGTACCCTACATATCTGCTTATAAGAAAATACCATGTCCTACCACATTATGTATGTGTAGAGGTCAACAGGGCTTGCTCTACTGTGTAATTGTGTGTGTATTGTTGCTTTGTTTGTTTATGATTTCTTTTCACAAGGAGTCCTCGGGTGGGGGATCCCCATGATAATCATGGTGATTTTTGGCGGTTTTATTCCCAACCTTTGCAGACCATTGCCATTTATTCAAATTTCAATTATTGCATAACCTATTGTATAACTCTATTTGTTTATGATAGATATGTTTTTGTTGATTATATGATCTTTTTCGCAAACATTGGGTTTATTTTACTGCAAATGAACTCGGACTCCTTGGATAGACGAGGGAGTAGCTTCTTCTGTTTGGTATGGTATTGTCAGTCGTTTACATAATTCATGCTGTTATTGGTATGAGTACATGTATATGTCATTGATTTTCTTTGGGTAAAAGTGTGTGATGGTATTAATTGAGACCTTTGTTATTTCTCGATTGTCATTCATTCTTGCAGAAATTTGGCTGACAAAAAAGTTATTTTATTGTAGATAAAAATATTTTTGGTAGCAAATTTGTGAATTTTTTCTTCATTAACTATAGATTAATTTCCAGTACATAATGCTGTTGATCATGCTGTCAAGGACTGCATGCTGATCGCGTGATCAGGGTCAATAATAATTGTGATTGTTCAATAATTATTGTATTGACCAATCCCGGTCAAGCGCGTACTAATTAGCCGCATGTGTGATTACTGGGTCACTTTTCAATTGCATTTTGGATGCTAATAGACGCCATTTTATATTTTAAAATAAAACATTAAGTCGGAGATTTTAAATACCCACCCACTTCCACCCAAATTTTTGTTGTATGTTAAATTTATATGTACATGTACATATAGTTGTATTTGTAGGTGGCGGTTTTATTCCCAACCTTTGCAGTCCATTGTCATTTATTCAACTTTCAATTATTGCATAACCTATTGTATAACTCTATTTGTTTATGATAGATATGTTTTTGTTGATTAAATTATCTTTTTCGCAAACATTGGGTTTATTTTACTGCAAATGAACTCGGACTCCTTGGATAGACGAGGGAGTAGCTTCTTCTGTTTGGTATGGTATTGTCAGTCGTTTACATAATTCATGATGTTATTGGTATAAGTACATGTATATGTCATTGATTTTCTTTGGGTAAAAGTGTGTGATGGTATTAATTGAGACCTTTGTTATTTCTCGATTGTCATTAATTCTTGCAGAAATTTGGCTGACAAAAATATGTTTTTCATATTCTGTACACAGAATACAATAAATGACTCCAACAGTTTTACAATTTATACTGCCTTGAATGTTATAGGTATTACCTTCTTTATCTTTGAAAAATGTTGATGCAACTACCTCTCTAATCAAATCACTGAACCGAAAACAGACTAGTAACCATGCCAAAGATATGCTCAAAACCGAAAGATTGGAATGCCAAATAATTCAAAATAGTATTGTTTACTTTCGAATAGGACATTTCTTCACTATTGATATAATTTACGACTATATGCCTGCATTTTGTCCTATGTTCACTTATGCTGGTTTAATGTCATGAAAACGTACATTAAAGAAATTGAATCTTGTTTTTACAGATTTATCTGGAAAGGGAACCGGATAAAATTAAAATATTAACTTTAATAGGTGATTATGAAAAGGGGGGGGGTGAATATGGTTGATATAAACAGTTATTTTAAATCGCTTCAAGTGTAATTGACTGTATGCTGTATAATTTAATGTTGATTATTTGTATATTATTTAATGTACACCATATCACTTGATGTAGAATGTATCATTTAATGTAGATTGTATAATTAAATGCATAATATATCATTTAATATAGACTGTATCATTCAATGTAGAATGTATGATTTAATGTCGACTGTATCATTTAATACAGACTGGATTGCTGTATTGATGATTATAGTTACATATTTACAACAAAGTAGTTACAACAACGTAGTTACAAGAAAGTAGTTACAACAACGTAGTTACAACAGAGTAATATATCGAGGGGTTAGTGCCACAACCCAGTAACAAATACTTCATGATTTTTTATTTTGTGGTTAAAATTGTTGTATAACGGAACCTTAGAATCCATCAAATTGTAATATCATTAGGACAACTATCAATATTTTTAATTAGAAAGACATCTATCATGTATCTCCATATGAATCGTTTATGGAAAGCATCAAAGTATTTCTGAAGAAAGCAAGTAAAAAGACTGTAGTTCATTGCTGATTCAAGCAGCTGAGAATTGTATACTGTATCATTTAATGTTAACTGTATCATGCAATGTAGACTTTATAATATAATTTAGATTGCATCATTTAATGTGAACTGTATTATTTAATATACACTTTATCATTTAATGTAGACTGTATCATTTAATGTAGATTGTATGATTTAATGTACACTATATCATTTAATACAGACTGGATTGCTGTATTGATGATTAGTTACAACAACGTAGTTACAAGACAGTAGTTACATTAACGTAGTTACAGCAACGTAGTTATAACAACGTCGTTATAACAGAGTAGATACAAAAAGTAGCTACGACAGAGTATTTACAACGAAACATCTACAACAGAATAGTTATAACAGAGTAGCTACAACAAAGTAGTTACAACATTGCTACAAGAATGTAGATACAAAAAAAAAGTAGTTACAACAGCGTCGTTGCAACAAAGTATTTACAACAGAGTAGTTATAGCAAAGTAGTTACAACAATGTACCTACAACAAAGTAGTTACAGCAACGTAGTTGCAAGAAAGCAGTTACACAAACTTACTTACAACAAAGTAGTTCCAAAAACGTACTTACAGCAACGTAGTTAAAACAACGTAGATAAAACAGAGTAGTTAGAATAGAGTAGTTACAACAGACTAGTTACAAGAAAGTAGTTACAACAAAGTAGTTACAACAAAGTAGTTACAAGAACGTAGTTACAACACCGTAGTTACAACAACGTAGTTACAACAGAGTAATTACAACAGAGTAGCTACAACAGAGTAGCTATAACAAGGTAGTTACAACAACGTAGTTACAACAGAGTAGTTACAACAGAGTGGTTACAAAAGTGTAGTTGCAAGACAGTAGTTACAAGAAAGTAGTTACAACAAAGTAGTTACAACAATGTAGTTGCACGAACGTAGTTACAACAACGTAGTTACAACAGAGTAGTTGCAACAGAGTAGTTACAACTGAGTAGCTACAACAGAGTAGTCATAGGAAAGTAGTTACAACAACGTAGTTATAACAAAGTAGTTACAATAACTTAGTTGCAACAACGTAGTTACAACAACGCAGATACAACAGAGTAGTTACAACAGAATAGTTACAACAGAGTAGTTACAACAAAATATTTATTGCAAAGTAGTTACAACAACATAGTTAAAACAAAGTAGTTACACGATATTAGCTACAACAAAGTAACTACAACTTATTTGTTGCAAAAATGTAGTTACAACAACGTAGTTACAACATAGTAGTTAGAACAGAGTATCTACAACAAAGCAGTTACAACAGCGTAGTTACAACAGAGTAGTTACAACAAAGTAGTTAAAACAACGTATGTATAACAGAGTAGTTACGACAGAGTAGTTGCCACAACGTAGTTACAACAGAGTAGCTACCACAACTTAGTAACGACAAAGTAGTAACAACCATTTTGCTACAACAAAGTAGTTACAACAAAGTACTTAAAACAACGTTGTTGCAACAACGTAGTTACAACAGAGTAGCTACACCAGAGTAATTACTACAAAGTTTTTACAACAAAGCTGCTACAACACAGTAGTTACAACAATGTAGTTGCAACAAAGTAGTTACAACAGAGTAGATAAAACAAAGTAGTTCCAACAACAGAGTTACAAAAACGTACTTAGAACAACGTTGTTACAACATAGTAGTTACAACAACACACTGACAACAAAGTGATTAGAACAACATAGCTATAACAACGTAGTTACACCAACGTAGTTATAACAGTATAGTTACAACAGAGTAGTTCCAACAAAGTAATTATAACAACTTAGTTACGACAAAGTAGTTACAACCAATTAGCTACAACAAAATAGTTACAACAAAGTAATTACAACAACTTAGTTACAAAAAAGTAGTTACAATAACTTAGTTACAACAAGTAATTACAACAATTTAATTACAACAATGTAGTTACCAAAAAGTGGTTACAACAACGTAGTTCCAACAACGTAGTTACACCAAAGTGTTTACAACAACATTGTTACACCAACGTAGTTACAACAAAAGCAGTTACAACAAAGTTGCTACAACAAAGTAATTACAACAAAGTAGTTACAACAACGTAGTTACAATAACGTAGTTACAACAGAGTAGTTACAACATTGTAGTTACAACATAGTAGTTACAACAAAGTAATTACAACAAAGTAATTACAACAAAATAATTACAACAAAGTAGTTCCAGCAACGTAGTTACAATAAAGTAATTACAACAAAGTAGTTACAACAAATTAGTTACAACAACGTAGTTACAACAGAGTAGCTACAACAGAGTAATTACCACAAAGTAGTTACAATAAAGCAGCTACAACACAGTAGTTACAACAACGTAATTACAACAAAGTCGCTACAACAGAGTAGATCAAACAAAGTAGTTTCAACAACAAAGTTACAAAAAACGTAGTAAGAACAAAGTAATTACAACAAAGTAGCTACAACAAAGTAATTACAACAAAATAATTACAACAAAGTAGTTCCAACAGAGTAGTTACACCAAATTAGCTACAGCAAAGTAATTACAACAAAGTAGTTAAAACAAAGTAGCTACAACAGAGTAGTTGCAATATAGTAGTTATAGCAAAGTAGTTACAACAATGTAGTTACAACTAAGTAGTTACAGGATCTTACTTACAACAACGTAGTTACAACAGAGTAGATAAAACAATGTAGTTACAACAAAGTAGTTACAACAATGTAGTTACAAGAACGTAGTTACAACAACGTAGTTACAACAGAGTAGTTGCAACAGAGTAGTTACAAGAACTTAGTTGCAACAACGTAGTTACAACAACGCAGATACAATAACGTAGTTACAATAGAGTAGTTACAACATAGTAATTACAACATAGTAGTTACAACAAAGTAGTTACAACAAAGTAATTACAACAAAATAATTACAACAAAGTAGTTCCAGCAACGTAGTTACAATAAAGTAATTACAACAAAGTAGTTACAACAAATTAGTTACAACAACGTAGTTACAACAGAGTAGCTACAACAGAGTAATTACCACAAAGTAGTTACAATAAAGCAGCTACAACACAGTAGTTACAACAATGTAATTACAACAAAGTCGCTACAACAGAGTAGATCAAACAAAGTAGTTCCAACAACAAAGTTACAAAAAAAGTAGTTAGAACAAAGTAATTACAACAAAGTAGCTACAACAAAGTAATTACAACAAAATAATTACAACAAAGTAGTTCCAACAGAGTAGTTACACCAAATTAGCTACAGCAAAGTAATTACAACAAAGTAGTTAAAACAAAGTAGCTACAACAGAGTAGTTGCAATATAGTAGTTATATCAAAGTAGTTACAACAATGTAGTTACAACTAAGTAGTTACAACAACGTAGTTACAACAGAGTAGTTGCAACAGAGTAGTTACAAGAACTTAGTTGCAACAACGTAGTTATAACAACGCAGATACAACAGAGTAGTTACAACAAAGTAGTTACAACAAAGTTGCTACAACACAGTAATTACAACAAAGTAGTTACAACAACGTAGTTACAATAACGTAGTTACAACAGAGTAGTTACAACATAGTAGTTACAACATAGTAGTTACAACAAAGTAGTTACAACAAAGTAATTACAACAAAATAATTACAACAAAGTAGTTCCAACAACGTAGTTACAACAACGTAGTTACAATAAAGTAATTACAACAAAGTAGTTACAACAAATTAGTTACAACAACGTAGTTACAACAGAGTAGCTACAACAGAGTAGTTACCACAAAGTAGTTACAATAAAGCAGCTACAACACAGTAGTTACAACAATGTAGTTACAACAAATTCGCTACAACAGAGTAGATAACACAAAGTAGTTCCAACAACAAAGTTACAAAAACGTAGTTAGAACAAAGTAACTACAACAAAGTAGCTATAACAAAGTAATTACAACAAAATAATTACAACAAAGTAGTTCCAACAACGTAGTTAAAACAACGTAGTTAGAACAAAGTAATTACAACAAAGTAGCTACAACAGAGTAGTTACACCAAATTAGCTACAGCAAAGTAATTACAACAAAGTAGTTAAAACAAAGTAGCTACAACAGAGTAGTTGCAATATAGTAGTTATTGCAAAGTAGTTACAACAATGAAGTTACAACTAAGTAGTTACACGATCTTACTTACAACATCGTAGTTACAACAGAGGAGTTACAACAATGTAGTTACAACAAAGTAGTTACAACAATGCAGTTACAAGAACGTAGTTACAACAACGTAGTTACAACAGAGTAGTTGCAACAGAGTAGTTACAATAACTTAGTTGCAACAACGTAGTTACAACAACGCAGATACAACAGAGTAGTTACAACAAAGTAGTTACAACTGATTAGCTACAACAGAGTAGTCACAGCAAAGTAGTTACAACAACGTAGTTATAACAAAGTAGTTACAATAACTTAGTCGCAACAACGTAGTTACAACAACGCAGATACAACAGAGTAGTTACAACAGAGTAGTTACAACAAAATATATATAGCAAAGTAGTTACAACCACATAGTTACAACAAAGTAGTTACACGATATTAGCTACAACAAAGTAACTACAACTTATTAGTTGCAAAAATGTAGTTACAACAACGTAGTTACAACATAGTAGTTAGAACAGAGTATCTACAACAAAGCAGTTACAACAACGTAGTTACAACAGAGTAGTTCCAACAAAGTAGTTAAAACAACGTATGTATAACAGAGTAGTTACGACAGAGTAGTTGCCACAACGTAGATACAACAGAGTAGCTACCAAAACTTAGTAACGACAAAGTAGTAACAACCATTTTGCTACAACAAAGTAGTTACAACAAATTACTTAAAACAACGTTGTTGCAACAACGTAGTTACAACAGAGTAGCTGCAACAGAGTAATTACGACAAAGTGGTTACAACAAAGCAGCTACAACACAGTAGTTACAACAATGTAGTTGCAACAAAGTAGTTACAACAGAGTAGATAAAACAAGGTAGTTCCAACAACAGAGTTACAAAAACATACTTAGAACAACGTTGTTACAACAGAGTAGTTACAACAACACACTGACAACAAAGTGATTAGAACAACATAGCTATAACAACGTAGTTACACCAACGTAGTTATAACATTATAGTTACAACAGAGTAGTTCCAACAAAGTAATTATTACAACTTAGTTACGACAAAGTAGTTACAACCAATTAGCTACAACAAAATAGTTACAACAAAGTAATTACAACAACTTAGTTACAAAAAAGTAGTTACAAGAACTTAGTTAAAACAAAGTAATTACAACAATTTAGTTACAACAATGTAGTTACCAAAAAGTGTTTACAACAACGTTGTTCCAACAACGTAGCTACACCAAAGTGTTTACAACAACATAGTTACACCAACGTAGTTACAACAAAAGCAGTTACAACAAAGTTGCTACAACAAAGTAATTACAACAAAGTAGTTACAACAACGTAGTTACAATAACATAGTTACATCAGAGTAGTTACAACATAGTAGTTACAACATAGTAGTTACAACAAAGTAGTTACAACAAAGTAATTACAACAAAATAATTACAACAAAGTAGTTCCAACAACGTAGTTACAACAACGTAGTTACAACAACGTAGTTACAACAAAGTAATTACAACAAAGTAGCTACAACAGAGTAGTTACACCAAATTAGCTAGAGCCAAGTAATTACAACAAAGTAGTTCAAACAAAGTAGCTACAACAGAGTAGTTTCAATATAGTAGTTATAGCAAAGTAGTTACAACAACGTAGTTACAACAAAGTAGTTACACGATCTTACTTACAACAACGTAGTTACAACAGAGTAGTTACAACAATGTAGTTACAACAACAATGTAGTTACAAGAACGTAGTTACAACAACATAGTTACAACAGAGTAGTTGCAACAGAATAGTTACAATAACTTAGTTGCAACAACGTAGCTACAACAACGCAGATACAACAGAGTAGTTACAACAGATTAGTTACAACTGAGTAGCTACAACAGAGTAGTCACAGCAAAGTAGTTACAACAACGTAGTTACAACAAAGTAGTTACAATAACTTAGTTGCAACAACGTAGTTACAACAGAGTAGTTGGAACATAGTATCTACAACAAAGCAGTTAAAACAACGTAGTTACAACAGAGTAGTTACAACAAAGTAGTTAAAACAACGTATGTATAACAGAGTAGTTACGACAGAGTAGTTGCCACAACGTAGCTACTACAGAGTAGCTACCACAACTTAGGAACGACAAAGTAGTAACAACCACTTTGCTACAACAAAGTAGCTTCAACAGAGTAGTCATAGCAAAGTAGTTACACCAACGTAGCTACAACAAATTAGCTACAACAAAATATTTATAGCAATGTAGTTACAACAACATAGTTACAAAAAAGTAGTTACACGATACTAGCTACAACAAAGTAGCTACAACTTATTAGTTGCAAAAATGTAATTACAACAACGTAGTTACACGAACTTACAGCAACGTAGATACACCAGAGTAGTTACAACAGAGTGGTTACAAAAGTGTAGTTACAAGAAAGTAGTTACAACAATGTAGTTACAAGAACGTAGTTACAACAACGTAGTCACAACAGAGTAGTTGCAACAGAGTAGTTACAAGAACTTAGTTGCAACAACGTAGTTACAATAACGCAGATACAACAGAGTAGTTACAACAGAGTAGTCATAGCAAAGTAGTTACAACAACGTAGTTACAACAAAGTAGTTACAATAACTTAGTTGCAACAACGTAGTTACAACAACGCAGATACAACAGAGTAGTTACAACAAAATATTTATTGCAAAATAGTCACAACAACATAGTTAAAACAAAGTAGTTACACGATACTAGCTACAACAAATTAGCTACAACTTATTAGTTGCAAAAATGTAGTTACAACAACGTAGTTACAACAGAGTAGTTAGAACAGAGTATCTACAACAAAGCAGTTACAAAAACGTAGTTACAACAGAGTAGTTACAACAAAGTAGTTAAAACAACGTATGTATGACAGAGTAGTTACGACAGAGTAGTTACAACAAAGTAGTTACAACAAAGTAATTACAACAAAATAATTACAACAAAGTAGTTCCAACAACGTAGTTACAACAACGTAGTTACAACAAAGTAATTACAACAAAGTAGCTACAACAAATTAGTTACAACAACGTAGTTACAACAGAGTAGCTACAACAGAGTAATTACCACAAAGTAGTTACAACAAAGCAGCTACAATACAGTATTTACAACAATGTAGTTACAACAAAGTCGCTACAACAGAGTAATTACGACAAAGTGGTTACAACAAAGTACTTAAAACAACGTTGTTGCAACAACGTAGCTACAACAGATTAGCTACAACAGAGTAATTACGACAAAATGGTTACAAAAAAGTAGTTACAACAACTTAGTTACAACAAAGTAATTACAACAATTTAGTTACAACAATGTAGTTACCAAAAAGTGGTTACAACAACGTAGTTCCAACAACGTAGTTATACCAAAGTGTTTACAACAACATAGTTACACCAACGTAGTTACAACAAAAGCAGTTACAACAAAGTTGCTACAACAAATTAATTACAACAAAGTAGTTACAACAACGTAGTTACAATAACGTATTTACAACAGAGTAGTTACAACATAGTAGTTACAACATAGTAGTTACAACATAGTAGTTACAACAAAGTACTTACAACAAAGTAATTACAACAAAATAATTACAACAAAGTAGTTCCAACAACGTAGTTACAACAACGTAGTTACAACAAAGTAATTACAACAAAGTAGTTACAACAAATTAGTTACAACAACGTAGTTACAACAGAGTAGCTACAACACGGTAGTTACAACAATATAGTTACAACAAAATCGCTACAACAGAGTAGATAGAACAAAGTAGTTCCAACAACAAAGTTACAAAAACGTAGTTAGAACAACGTAATTACAACAAAGTAGCTACAACAAAGTAATTACAACAAAATAATTACAACAAAGTAGTTCCAACAACGTAGTTAAAACAACGTAGTTACAGCAAAGTAAGTACAACAAAGTAGCTACTACAGAGTAGTTACACCAAATTAGCTACAGCAAAGTAATTACAACAAAGTAGTTAAAACAAATTAGCTACAACAGAGTAGTTGCAATATAGTAGTTATAGCAAAGTAGTTATAACAACGTAGTTACAACAAAGTAGTTACACGGTCTTACTTACAACAACGTAGTTACAACAGAGTAGTTACAACAATGTAGTTACAACAAAGTAGTTACAACAATGTAGTTACAAGAACGTAGTTACAACAACGTAATTACAACAGAGTAGCTGCAACAGAGTAGTTACAATAACTTAGTTACAACAATGTAGTTACAACAAAGTAGTTACAACAATGTAGTTACAAGAACGTAGTTACAACAATGTAGTTACAAGAACTTAGTTACAACAATGTAGTTACAACAAAGTAGTTACAACAATGTAGTTACAAGAACGTAGTTACAACAACGTAGTTACAACAAAGTAGTTACAACAATGTAGTTACAAGAACTTAGTTGCAACAACGTAGTTACAACAACGCAGATAGAACAGAGTAGTTACAACAGAGTAGCTACAACTGATTAGCTACAACAGAGTAGTCACAGCAAAGTAGTTACAACAACGTAGTTACAACAAAGTAGTTACAATAACTTAGTTGCAACAACGTAGTTACAACAACGCATATACAACAGAGTAGTTACAACATAGTAGTTGCAACAAAATATTTCTAGCAAAGTAGTTACAACAACATAGATACAACAAAGTAGTTACACATTATTAGCTACAACTAAGTAACTACAACTTATTAGTTTCAAAAATGTAGTTACAACAACGTAGTTACAACATAGAAGTTAGAATAGAATATCTACAACAAAGCAGTTACAACAACGTAGTTAAAACAGAGTAGTTACAACATAATAGTTAAAACAACGTATGTATAACAGAGTAGTTACGACAGAGTAGTTGCCACAACGTAGTTACAACAGAGTAGCTACCAAAACTTAGTAACGACAAAGTAGTAACAACCATTTTGCTACAACAAAGTAGTTACAACAAAGTACTTAAAACAACGTTGTTGCAACAACGTAGTTACAACAGAGTAGCTACAACGGAGTAATTACGACAAAGTGTTTACAACAAAGCAGCTACAACACAGTAGTTACAACAATGTAGTTGCAACAAAGTAGTTACAACAGAATAGATAAAACAAAGTAGTTCCAACAACAGAGTTACAAAAACGTACTTAGAACAACGTTGTTACAACAGAGTAGTTACAACAACACACTGACAACAAAGTGATTAGAACAACATAGCTATAACAACAGAGTAGTTCCAACAAAGTAATTATAACAACTTAGTTACGACAAAGTAGTTACAACCAATTAGCTACAAGAAAATAGTTACAACAAAGTCATTACAACAACTTAGTTACAAAAAAGTAGTTACAACAACTTAGTTACAACAAAGTAATTACAACAATTTAGTTACAACAATGTGGTTACCAAAAAGTGTTTACAACAACGTAGTTCCAACAACGTAGTTACACCAAGGTGTTTACAACAACATAGTTACACCAACGTAGTTACAACAAAAGCAGTTACAACAAAGTTGCTACAACAAAGTAATTACAACAAAATAGTTACAACAACGTAGTTACAATAACGTAGTTACAACAGAGTAGTTACAACAAAGTAATTACAACAAAATAATTACAACAAAGGAGTTCCAACAACGTAGTTACAACAACGTAGTTACAACAAAGTAATTACAACAAAGTAGCTACAACAAATTAGTTACAACAACGTAGTTACAACAGAGTAGCTACAACAGAGTAATTACCACAAATTAGTTACAACAAAGCAGCTACAACACAGTAGTTACAACAATGTAGTTACAACAAAGTCGCTACATCAGAGTAGATAAAACAAAGTAGTTCCAACAACAAAGTTACAAAAACGTAGTTAGAAGAAAGTAATTACAACAAAGTAGCTACAACAAAGTAATTACAACAAAATAATTACAACAAAGTAGTTCCAACAGCGTAGTTAAAACAACGTAGTTACAACAAAGTAATTACAACAAAGTAGCTACAACAGAGTAGTTACACCAAATTAGCTACAGCAAATTAATTACAACAAAGTAGTTAAAACAAAGTAGCTACAACAGAGTAGTTGCAAGATAGTAGTAATAGCAAAGTAGTTACAAAAACGTAGTTACAACAAAGTAGTTACACGATCTTACTTACAACAACGTAGTTACAACAGAATAGTTACAACAATGTAGTTACAACAAAGTAGTTACAACAATGTAGTTACAACAACGTAGTTACAACAGAGTAGTTGCAACAGAGTAGTTACAAGAAATTAGTTGCAACAACGTAGTTACAACAACGCAGATACAACAGAGTAGTTACAACAGAGTAGTTACAACTGAGTAGCTACAACAGAGTAGTCACAGCAAAGTAGTTACAACAACGTAGTTACAACAGAGTAGTTGGAACAGAGTATCTACAACAAAGCAGTTAAAACAACGTAGTTACAACAGAGTAGTTACAACAAAGTAGTTAAAACAACGTATGTATAACAGAGTAGTTACGACAAAGTAGTAACAACCACTTTGCTACAACAAAGTAGCTACAGCAGAGTAGTCATAGCAAAATAGTTACAACAACGTAGTTACAACAAAGTAGTTACAATAACTTAGTTGCAACAACGTAGTTACAACAACGCAGATACAACAGAAAAGTTACAACAGAGTAGTTAAAACTGAGTAGCTACAACAGAGTAGTCACAGCAAAGTAGTTACAACAACGTAGTTACAACAAAGTAGTTACACTAACTTAGTTGCAACAACGTAGTTACAACAGAGTAGTTGGAGCAGAGTATCTACAACAAAGTATTTAAAACAACGTAGTTACAACAGAGTAGTTACAACAAAGTAGTTACAACAAAGTAGTTACAGCAAAGTAGTTACAACAATGTGGTTACAAGAACGTAGTTACAACAACGTAGTTACAACAGAGTATTTGCAACATAGTAGTTACAAGAACTTAGTTGCAACAACGTAGTTACAACAACGCAGATACAACAAAGTAGTTACAACAGAGTAGTTACAACAAAGTAGCTACAACAGAGTAGTCATAGCAAAGTAGTTACAACAACGTAGTTACAACAAAGTAGTTACAATAACTTAGTTGCAACAACGTAGTTACAACAACGCAGATACAACAGAGTAGTTACAACAGAGTAGCTACAACAACATATTTATAGCAAAGTAGTTACAACAACATAGTTAAAACAAAGTAGTTACACGATACTAGCTACAACAAAGTAGCTACAACTTATTAGTTGCAAAATGTAGTTACAACAACGTAGTTACAACAGATTAGTTAGAACAGAGTATCTACAAGAAAGCAGTTACAAAAACGTAGTTACAACAGAGTAGTTACAACAAAGTAGTTCAAACAACGTATGTATGACAGAGTAGTAACGACAGAGTAGTTGCCACAACGTAGTGACAACAGAGTAGCTACCACAACTTAGTTACGACAAAGTAGTAACCACCACTTTGCTACAACAAAGTAGTTACAACAAAGTACTTAAAACAACGTTGTTGCAACAACGTAGTTACAACAGAGTAGCTACTATAGAGTAATTACCACAAAGTTGTTACAACAAAGTAGGTACAACAGAGTAGTTACAACAATGTAGTTACAACAAAGTAGTTACAACAGAGTAGATAAAACAAAGTAGTTCCAACAACAAAGTTACAAAAAACGTAGTTAGAACAACGTTGTTAAAACAGAGTAGTTACAACAACGCACTGACAACAAAGTGATTAGTACAACATAGCTATTACAACGTAGTTACACCAACGTAGTTATAACAGTGTAGTTACAACAGAGTAGTTCCAACAAAGTAATTAGAACAACTTAGTTACGACAAAGCAGTTACAACCAATTAGCTACAACAAAATAGTTACAACAAAGTAATTACAACAACTTAGTTACAACAAAGTAGTTACAACAACTTAGTTACAACAATGTAATTATAACAATTTAGTTACAACAATATAGTTACCAAAAGTGGTTACAACAACGTAGTTCCAACAACGTAGTTACACCAAAGTATTTACAACAACATAGTTACACCAACGTAGTTACACCAAAAGCAGTTACAATAAAGTTGTTACAACAAAGTAAGTACAACAAAGTAGTTACAGAAACGTAGTTACAATAACGTAGTTACAACAGAGTAGTTACAGCATAGTAGTTACAACAAAGTAGTTACAACAAAGTAATTACAACAAAATAATTACAACAAAGTAATTCCAGCAACGTACTTAGAACAACGTAGTTACAACAAAGTAATTACAACAAAGTAGCTACAACAAATTAGTTACAACAACGTAGCTACAACAAAGTAGTTACAACAACGTAGTTACAACAGAGTAGTTACACCAAATTAGCTACAACAAAGTAATTACAACAAAGTAGTTAAAACAAAGTAGCTACAACAGGGCAGTTGCAACATAGTAGTTATAGAAAAGTAGCTACAACAGCGTAGTTACAACAAAGTAGTTACACGAACTTACTTACAACAACGTAGTTACAACAGAGTAGTTACAACAGAGTGGTTACAAAAGTGTAGTTACAAGAAAGTAGTTACAACAAAGTAGTTACAACAAAGTAGTTACAACAATGTAGTCACAACAGAGTAGTTGCAACAGAGTAGTTACAAGAACTTAGTTGCAACAACGTAGTTAAGACAACACATATACATCATATTAGTTATAACAGATTAGTTACAACCGAGTAGCTAAAACAGAGTAGTCATAGCAAAGTAGTTACAACAACGTAGTTACAACAAATTAGTTACAATAACTTAGTTGCAACAACGTAGTTACAACAACGCAGTTACAACAAAGTAGTTGCAATAGAGTAGTTACAACAAAATATTTATAGCAAAGTAGTTACAACAACATAGTTACAACAAAGTAGTTACACGAACCTAGCTACACCAAAGTAGCTACAACTTATTAGTTGCAAAAATGTAGTTACAACAACGTAGTTACAACAGAGTAGTTAGAACAGAGTATCTACAACAAAGCAGTTACAACAACGTAGTTACAACAGAGTAGTTACAACAACGTAGTTACAACAGAGTAGTTACACCAAATTAGCTACAACAAAGTAATTACAACAAAGTAGTTAAAACAAAGTAGCTACAACAGGGTAGTTGCAACATAGTAGTTATAGAAAAGTAGTTACAACAGCCTAGTTACAACACAGTAGTTACACGAACTTACTTACAACAACGTAGTTACAACAGAGTAGTTACTACAGAGTGGTTACAAAAGTGTAGTTACAAGAAAGTAGTTACAACAAAGTAGTTACAACAAAGTAGTTACAACAATGTAGTTACAACAGAGTAGTTGCAACAGAGTAGTTACAAGAACTTAGTTGCAACAACGTAGTTAAGACAACGCAGATACATCAGATTAGTTACAACATATTAGTTACAACTGTGTAGCTACAACAGAGTAGTTATAGCAAAGTAGTTACAACAACGTAGTTACAACAAATTAGTTACAATAACTTAGTTGCAACAACGTAGTTACAACAACGCAGATACAACAGAGTAGTTGCAATATGGTAGCTACAGCAAAATATTTATAGCAAAGTAGTTACAACAACATAGTTACAACAAATTAGTTACACGATACTAGCTACAACAAAGTAGCTACAACTTATTAGTTGCAAAAATGTAGTTACAACAACGTAGTTATAGCTGAGTAGTTAGAACAGAGTATCTACAACAAAGCAGTTACAACAACGTAGTTATAACAGAGTAGTTACAACAAAGTAGTTAAAACACCGTATGTATAACAGGGCAGTTACGACAAAGTAGTAACAACCACTTTGCTACAACAAAGTAGCTACAGCAGAGTAGTCATAGCAAAGTAGTTACAACAACGTAGTTACAACAAAGTAGTTACAACAACGCAGATACAACAGAGTAGTTACAACAGAGTAGTTAAAACTGAGTAGCTACAACAGAGTAGTCACAGCAAAGTAGTTACAACAACGTAGTTACAACAAAGTAGTTACACTAACTTAGTTGCAACAACGTAGTTACAACAGAGTAGTTGGAACAAAGTATCTACAACAAAGCATTTAAAACAACGTAGTTACAACAGAGTAGTTACAACAAAGTAGTTAAAACAACGTATGTATAACAGAGTAGTTACGACAGAGTAGTTGCCACAACGTAGCTACTACAGAGTAGTTACCACAACTTAGGTACGACAAAGTAGTAACAACCACTTTGCTACAACAAAGTAGCTTGAACAGAGTAGTCATAGCAAAGTAGTTACAACAACGTAGTTACAACAAAGTAGTTATAATAACTTAGTTGCAAAAACTTAGCTACAACAACGCAGATGCAACAGAGTAGTTACAACAGAGTAGTTACAACAAACTATTTATAGCAAAGTAGTTACAACAACATAGTCACAAAAAAGTAGTTACACGATACTAGCTACAACAAAGTAGCTACATCTTATTAGTTGCAAAAATGTAGTTACAACAACGTAGTTACACGAACGTACTTACAGCAACGTAGTTACAACAAAATAGTTACAACAGAGTGGTTACAAAAGTGTAGCTACATGAAAGTAGTTACAACAAAGTACTTACAGCAAAGTAGTTACAACAATGTGGTTACAAGAACGTAGTTACAACAATGTAGTTACAACAGAGTAGTTGCAACAGAGTAGTTACAAGAACTTAGTTGCAACAACGTATTTACAACAACGCAGTTACAACAAAGTAGTTACAACAGAGTAGTTACAACTGAGTAGCTACAACAGAGTTGTCATAGCAAAGTAGTTACAACAACGTAGTTACAACAAAGTAGTTACAATAACTTAGTTGCAACTACGTAGTTACACCAACGCAGATACAACAGAGTAGTTACCACAGAGTAGCTACAACAAAATATTTATAGCAAAGTAGTTACAACAACATAGTTAAAACAAAGTAGTTACACGATACTAGCTACAACAAAGTAGCCACAACTTATTAGTTGCAAAAATGTAGTTACAACAACGTAGTTACAACAGAGTAGTTAGAACAGAGTATCTACAAGAAAGCAGTTACAAAAACGTAGTTACAACAGAGTAGTTACAACAAAGTAGTTCAAACAACGTATGTATGACAGAGTAGTTACGACAGAGTAATTGCCACAACGTAGTGACAACAGAGTAGCTACCACAACTTAGTTACGACAAAGTAGTAACAACCACTTTGCTACAACAAAGTAGTTACAACAAAGTACTTAAAACAACGTTGTTGTAACAACGTAGTTACAACAGAGTAGCTACAATAGAGTAATTACCACAAAGTAGTTACAACAAAGTAGGTACAACACAGTAGTTACAACAATGTAGTTACAACAAAGTAGTTACAACAGAGTAGATAAAACAAAGTAGTTCAAACAACAAAGTTACAAAAAACGTAGTTAGAACAATGTTGTTAAAACAGAGTTGTTACAACAACGCACTGACAACAAAGTGATTAGTACAACATAGCGATAACAACGTAGTTACACCAACGTAGTTATAACAGTGTAGTTACAACAGAGTAGTTCCAACAAAGTAATTAGAACAACTTAGCTACGACAAAGCAGTTACAACCAATTAGCTACAACAAAAGAGTTACAACAAAGTAATTACAACAACTTAGTTACAACAAAGTAGTTACAACAACTTAGTTACAACAAAGTAATTACAACAATTTAGTTACAACAATATAGTTACCAAAAGTGGTTACAACAACGTAGTTCCAACAACGTAGTTACACCAAAGTATTTACAACAACATAGTTACACCAAAAGCAGTTACAATAAAGTTGTTACAACAAAGTAAGTACAACAAAGTAGTTACAGAAACGTAGTTACAATAACGTAGTTACAACAACGTAGTTACAACAGAGTAGTTATAACAGAGTGGTTACAAAGGTGTAGTTACAAGAAAGTAGTTACAACAAAGTAGTTACAACAAGGTAGTTACAACAATGTAGTTACAACAGAGTAGTTGCAACAGTGTAGTTACAAGAACTTAGTTGCAACACGTAGTTAAGACAACGCAGATACATCATATTAGATATAACAGATTAGTTACAACTGAGTAGCTACAACAGAGTAGTCATAGCAAAGTAGTTACAACAACGTAGTTATAACAAATTAGTTACAATAACTTAGTTGCAACAACGGAGTTACAACACAGTTACAACAGAGTAGTTGCAATAGAGTAGTTACAACAAAATATTTATAGCAAAGTAGTTACAACAACATAGTTACAACAAAGTAGTTACACGAACCAAGCTAAAACAAAGTAGCTACAACTTATTAGTTGCAAAAATGTAGTTACAACAACGTAGTTACAACAGAGTAGTTAGAACAGAGTATCTACAACAAAGCAGTTACAACAACGTAGTTACAACAGAGTAGTTACAACAAAGTAGTTAAAACAACGTATGTATAACAGAGTAGTTACAACAAAGTAGTTACAATAACTTAGTTGCAACAACGTAGTTACAACAACGCAGATACAACAGAGTAATTACATCAGAGTAGTTACAACAAAATATTTATAGCAAAGTAGTTACAACAACATAGTTACAGCAAAGTAGTTACACGATATTAGCTACAACAAAGTAGCTACAACTTATTAGTTGCAAAAATGTAGTTACAACAACGTAGTTACAACAGAGTAGTTAGAACAGAGTAGATACAACAAAGTAGTTAAAACAACGTATGTATAACAGAGAAGTTACGACAGAGTAGTTGCCACAACGTAGTTACAACAGAGTAGCTACCACAACTCAGTTACGACAAAGTAATAACAACCACTTTGCTACAACAAAGTAGTTACAACAACTTAGTTTCAACAACGTAGTTACACCAAAGTATTTACAACAACATAGTTACACCAACGTAGTTACAACAAAGTTGTTGCAACAAAGTAATTACAACAAAGTAGTTACAACAACGTAGGTACAACAACGTAGTTACAACAGAGTAGTTACAATATAGTAGTTACATCATAGTAGTTACCACAAAGTAGTTACAACAAAGTAATTACCACCAAATAATTACAACAAAGTAGTTCCAACAACGTAGTTACAACAACGTAGTTACAACAACGTAGTTACAAAAAAGTAATGACAACAAAGTAGCTACAACAAATTAGTTACAACAACGTAGTTACAACAACGTAGCTACAACAAAGTAGTTACAACAAAGTAGTTACAATAATGTAGTTACAAGAACGTAGTTACAACAACGTAGATACAACAGAGTAGTTGCAACAGAGTAGTTACAAGAACTTAGTTGCAACAACGTAGTTACAACAACGCAGATACAACAGAGTAGTTACAACAGAGTAGTTACAACTGAGTAGCTACAACAGAGTAGTCATAGCAAAGTAGTTACAACAACGTAGTTACAACAACGTAGTTACAATAACTTGGTTGCAACAACGTAGTTACAACAACGCAGATACATCAGATTAGTTACAACAGAGTAGTTACAACTGAGTAGCTAAAACAGAGTAGTCATGGCAAAGTAGTTACAACAACGCATATACCACAGAGTAGTTACAACAGAGTAGTTACAACAAAATATTTATTGCAAAGTAGTTACAACAACATAGTTACAACAAAGTAGTGACACGATACTAGATACAACAACGCAGCTACAACTTATTAGTTGCAAAAATGTAGTTACAACAACGTAGTTATAACATCTACAACAGAGTAGTTACAACAAAGTAGTTAAAACAACGTATGTATAACAGAGTAGTTACGACAGAGTTGTTGCTACAACGTAGTTACAACAGAATAGCTACCACAACTTAGTTACGATAAAGTAGTAACAACCACTTTGCTACAACAAAGTAGCTACAACAGAGTAGTCATAGCAAAGTAGTTACAACAACGTAATTACAACAAAGTAGTTACAATAACTTAGTTGCAACAACGTAGTTACAAAAACGCAGATACAACAAAGTAGTTACAACAGAGTAGTTACAAGACAATATTCATAGCAAAGTAGTTACAACAACATAGTTACAACAAAGTAGTTACACGATACTAGCTACAACAAAGTAGCTACAACTTATTAATTGCAAATATGTAGTTACAACAACGTATTTACAACAGAGTAGTTAGAACATAGTATCAACAACAAAGCAGTTACAACAACGTAGTTACAACAGAGTAGTTACAACAAAGTAGTTAAAACAGCGTATGTATAGCAGAGTAGTTACGACAGAGTAGTTGCCACAACGTAGTTACAACAGAATAGCTACCACAACTTAGTTACGACAAAGTAGCAACAACCACTTTGCTACAACAAAGTAGTTACAACAAAGTAATTACAACAATTTAGATACAACAATATAGTTACCAAAAAGTTTTTACAACAACATAGTTACACCAACGTAGTGACAACAAAAGCAGTTACAACAAAGTAATTACAACAAAGTAGTTACAACAACGTGGTTACAACAACGTAGTTACAACATAGTAGTTACAACAAAGTAATTACAACAAAGTAATTACAACCAAATAATTACAACAAAGTAGTTCCAACAACGTAGTTACAACAACGTAGTTACAACAAAGTAATTACAACAAAGTAGCTACAACAATATAGTTACCAAAAGTGGTTACAACAACGTAGTTCCAACAACGTAGTTACACCAAAGTATTTACAACAACATAGTTACACCAAAAGCAGTTACAATAAAGTTGTTACAACAAAGTAAGTACAACAAAGTAGTTACAGAAACGTAGTTACAATAACGTAGTTACAACAACGTAGTTACAACAGAGTAGTTATAACAGAGTGGTTACAAAGGTGTAGTTACAAGAAAGTAGTTACAACAAAGTAGTTACAACAAGGTAGTTACAACAATGTAGTTACAACAGAGTAGTTGCAACAGTGTAGTTACAAGAACTTAGTTGCAACACGTAGTTAAGACAACGCAGATACATCATATTAGATATAACAGATTAGTTACAACTGAGTAGCTACAACAGAGTAGTCATAGCAAAGTAGTTACAACAACGTAGTTATAACAAATTAGTTACAATAACTTAGTTGCAACAACGGAGTTACAACAACACAGTTACAACAGAGTAGTTGCAATAGAGTAGCTACAACAAAATATTTATAGCAAAGTAGTTACAACAACATAGTTACAACAAAGTAGTTACACGAACCTAGCTAAAACAAAGTAGCTACAACTTATTAGTTGCAAAAATGTAGTTACAACAACGTAGTTACAACAGAGTAGTTAGAACAGAGTATCTACAACAAAGCAGTTACAACAACGTAGTTACAACAGAGTAGTTACAACAAAGTAGTTAAAACAACGTATGTATAACAGAGTAGTTACGACAGAGTAGTTGCCACAACGTAGTTACAACAGATTAGCTGCCACAACTTAGTTACGACAAAGTAGCAACAACCACTTTGCTACAACAAAGTAGCTACAACAGAGTAGTCATATCAAAGTTGTTACAACAACGTAGTTACAACAAAGTAGTTACAACAAAGTAGTTACAATAACTTAGTTGCAACAACGTAGTTAAAACAACGCAGATACAACTGAGTAGTTACAACAGAGTAGTTACAACAAAATATTTATAGCAAAGTAGTTACAACAACATAGTTACAACAAAGTAGTTACACGATACTAGCTACAACAAAGTAGCTACAACTTATTAGTTGCAAAAATGTAGTTACAACAACGTAGTTACAACAGAGTAGTTAGAACATAGTATCTACAAAAAAGCAGTTACAACAACGTAGTTACAACAGAGTAGTTACAACAAAGTAGTTAAAACAACGTATGTATAACAGAGTAGTTACGACAGAGTAGTTGCCACAACGTAGTTACAACAGAGTAGCTACCACAACTCAGTTACGACAAAGTAATAACAACCACTCTGCTACAACAAAGTAGTTACAACAACGTAGTTCCAACAACGTAGTTACACCAAAGTATTTACAACAACATAGTCACACCAACGTAGTTACAACAAAGTTGTTGCAACAAAGTAATTACAACAGTGTAGTTACAACAACGTCGGTACAACAACGTAGTTACAACAGAGTAGTTACAATATAGTAGTTACATCATAGTAGTTACCACAAAGTAGTTACAACAAAGTAATTACCACCAAATAATTACAACAAAGTAGTTCCAACAACGTAGTTACAACAACGTAGTTACAACAACGTAGTTACAAAAAAGTAATTACAACAAAGTAGCTACAACAAATTAGTTACAACCACGTAGTTACAACAACGTAGCTACAACAAAGTAGTTACAACAACTTAGTTACAACCGAGTAGTTACACCAAATTAGCTACAACAAAGTAGTTAAAACAAAGTAGTTACAACAAAGTAGTTACAAGAATGTAGTTACAAGAACGTAGTTACAATAACGTAGATACAACAGAGTAGTTGCAACAGAGTAGTTACAAGAACTTAGTTGCAACAACGTAGTTACAACAACGCAGATACAACAGAGTATTTACAACAGAGTAGTTACAACTGAGTAGCTAAAACAGAGTAGCCATGGCAAAGTAGTTACAACAACGCATATACCACAGAGTAGTTACAACAGAGTAGTTACAACAAAATATTTATAGCAAAGTAGTTACAACAACATAGTTACAACAAAGTAATTACAACAAAGTAGCTACAACAGAGTAGTCATATCAAAGTTGTTACAACAACGTAGTTACAACAAAGTAGTTACAACAAAGTAGCTACAATAACTTAGTTGCAACAACGTAGTTACAACAACGCAGATACAACTGAGTAGTTACAACAGAGTAGTTACACCAAAATATGTATAGCAAAGTAGTTACAACAACATAGTTACAACAAAGTAGTTACACGATACTAGCTACAACAAAGTAGCTACAACTTATTAGTTGCAAAAATGTAGTTACAACAACGTAGTTACAACAGAGTAGTTAGAACATAGTATCTACAAAAAAGCAGTTACAACAGCGTAGTTACAACAGAGTAGTTACAACAAAGTAGTTAAAACAACGTATGTATAACAGAGTAGTTACGACAGAGTAGTTGCCACAACGTAGTTACAACAGAGTAGCTACCACAACTCAGTTACGACAAAGTAATAACAACCACTCTGCTACAACAAAGTAGTTACAACAACGTAGTTCCAACAACGTAGTTACACCAAAGTATTTACAACAACATAGTTACACCAACGTAGTTACAACAACGTAGTTACAAAAAAGTAATTACAACAAAGTAGCTACAACAAATTAGTTACAACAACGTAGTTACAACAACGTAGCTACAACAAAGTAGTTACAACAACTTAGTTACAACCGAGTAGTTACACCAAATTAGCTACAACAAAGTAGTTAAAACAAAGTAGTTACAACAAAGTAGTTACAAGAATGTAGTTACAAGAACGTAGTTACAACAACGTAGATACTACAGAGTAGTTGCAACAGAGTAGTTACAAGAACTTAGTTGCAACAACGTAGTTACAACAACGCAGATACAACAGAGTAGTTACAACAGAGTAGTTACAACTGAGTAGCTAAAACAGAGTAGTCATGGCAAAGTAGATACAACAACGCATATACCACAGGGTAGTAGAGTAGTTACAACAAAATATTTATAGCAAGTAGTTACAACAACATAGTTACAACAAAGTAGTGACACGATACTAGATACAACAACGTAGCTACAACTTATTAGTTGCAAAAATATAGTTACAACAACGTAGTTATAACATCTACAACAGAGTAGTTACAACAAAGTAGTTAAAACAACGTATGTATAACAGAGTAGTTACGACAGAGTTGTTGCTACAACGTAGTTACAACAGAATAGCTACCACAACTTAGTTACGATAAAGTAGTAACAACCACTTTGCTACAACAAAGTAGCTACAACAGAGTAGTCATAGCAAAGTAGTTACAACAACGTAGTTACAACAAAGTAGTTCCAACAACGTAGTTACAACAACGTAGATACAACAAAGTAATTACAACAAAGTAGCTACAACAAATTAGTTACAACAACGTAGTTACAACAACGTAGCTACAACAAAGTAGTTACAACAACGTGAGTAACAACAGAGTAGTTACACCAAATTAGCTACAACAAAGTAATTACAACAAAGTAGTTAAAACAAAGTAGCTACAACAGAGTAGTTGCAACATAGTAGTTATAGCAAAGTGGTTACAACAACGTAGTTACAACAAAGTAGTTACAACAAAGTAGCTACAACAATGTAATTACAAGAACGTAGTTACAACAACGTAGTTACAACAGAGTAGTTACAACAGAGTAGCTACAACAGAGTAGTCATTGCAAAGTAATTACAACAACGTAGTTACAACAAAGTAGTTACAATAACTTAGTTGCAACAACGTATTTACAACAACGCAGATACAACAGAGTTGTTACAACAGAGTAGCTACAACTGAATAGCTACAACAGAGTAGTCATAGCAAAGTAGTTACAAGAACGTAGTTACAACAAAGTAGTTACAAGAACGTAGTTACAACAACGCAGATACAACAGAATAGTTACAACAGAGTAGTTACAACAAAATATTTATAGTAAAGTAGTTACAACAACGTAGTTACAACAAAGTAGCTACAATAACTTGGTTGCAACAACGTAGTTACAACAACGCAGATACAACAGAGTAGTTACAACAGAGTAGTTACAACTGAGTAGCTAAAACAGAGTAGTCATAGCAAAGTAGTTACACCAACGTAGTTATAACAAAGTAGTTACAATAACTTAGTTGCAACAAAGTAGTTACAACAACGCAGATACAACAGGGTAGTTACAACAGAGCAGCTACAACAACATATTTATAGTAAAGTAGTTACAACAACATAGTTACAACAAAGTGGTTACACGATACTAGCTACAACAAAGTAGCTACAACTTTTAGTTGCAAAAATGTAGTTAAAACAACGTAGTTACAACAGGGTAGTTACAACAAAGTAGTAACAACAACGTATGTATAACATAGTAGTTACGACAGAGTAGTTGCCACAACGTAGTTACAAGAGAGTAGCTACCACAACTTAGTTACGACAAAGTAGTAACAACCACTTTGCTACAACAAAGTAGCTATAACAGAGTAGTTATAGCAAAGTAGTTACAACAACGTAGTTACAACAAAGTAGTTACAATAACTTAGTTGCAACAACGTAGTTACAACAACGCAGATACAACAGAGTAATTACAACAGAGTAGTTACAACTGAGTAGCTAAAACAGAGTAGTCATAGCAAACTAGTTACAACAACGTAGTTATAACAAAGTAGTTACAATAACTTAGTTGCAACAAAGTAGTTACAACAACGCAGATACAACAGAGTAGTTACAACAGAGCAGCTACAACAAAATATGTATAGCAAAGTAGTTACAACAACATAGTTACAACAAAGTAGTTACACGATACTAGTTACAACAAAGTAGCTAGAACTTATTAGTTGCAAAATGTAGTTAGAACAACCTAGTTACAACAGAGTAGTTAGAACAGAGTACCTACAACAAAGTAGTTACAACAAAGTAGCTAAAACAACGTATGTATAACAGAGTAGCTACGACAGAGTAGTTGCCACAACGTAGTTACAACAGAGTAGCTACCACAACTTAGTTACGACAAAGTAGTAACGACCACTTTGCTACAACAAAGTAGCTACAACAGAGTAGTCATAGCAAAGTAGTTACAACAAAGTAGTTACAATAACTTAGTTGCAACAACATAGTTACAACAAAGTAGTTACAATAACTTAGTTGCAACAACGTAGTTACAACAACGCAGATACAACTGAGTAGTTACAACAAAGATACAACAAAATATTTATAGCAAAGTTGTTACAACAACATAGTTACAACAAAGTAGTTACACGATACTAGCTACAACAAAGTAGCTACAACTTGTTAGTTGCAAAAATGTAGTTACAACAACGTAGTTACAACAGAGTTGTTAGAACATAGTATCTACAACAAAGCAGTTACAACAACGTACTTGCAACAGAGTAGTTACAACAAAGTAGTTAAAACAACGTATGTATAACATAGTAGTTACGACAGAGTAGTTGCCACAACGTAGTTACAACAGAGTAGCTACAACAACTTAGTTACGACAAAGTAGTAACAACCACTTTGCTACAACAAAGTAGTTACAACAAAGTAATTACAACAATTTAGTTACAACAATGTAGTTACCAAAAAGTGGGTACAAAAACGTAGTTCCAACAACGTAGTTACACCAAAGTATTTACAGCAACATGGTTACACCAACGTAGTTACAACAAAAGCAGTTACAACAAAGTTGTTACAACCAAATAATGACAACAATGTAGTTATGAATTTCTTTTCTAACGAGCAATGGTATCTAATTAACAAATTATACTTTTCTAGCTAGTAGTTAATTACTACACGCATTCAGTGACCATGCTGTTATATTGGTCATGTTTATGATGTCATATATTTTTGTGATAGTATGCTGTATTTTGAGTGGAAAGGAATATGTGCAGGATTTCATGTTTGTTTTTATCTTTGGTATCACGAGGAAGGCCTAATATTTCACTATCCTGTTTAACCCCGCCACATATGCGTATCTATTTCCAGTCAGAACCTAGGGATTCAACGTCATATGTGGTGGTCATAGCTTGTGCTCAATTATTTGAGATGAGAGGAGCTTGTTTGTTTTGCTGGAATTGTTCAACATCACTAAACCTTTTATTCATAATGTGAGATGCATAGCGTCTGTGATGAAAGCTTAATTATATATGCATATATACAGTGCATACTTGGAGAACAACATGAAGAAAATAAGCTGAATAATTGAGAAAAAAGTACTGTGATGCCTGACTTGCCTTGTTAATAACGTGGGTCCTGTTTGGCACCACAAATCGTGGAAATTAGTCGTATTTCGGCTTAGACTAATTAAACCTCTGCTGACCTCAAACATTAATTATAAAACGAACAACCTAAAAGGAACATCGACGATCCCGACCTCAAATACATAACAGTACCATTGCAAACACAAGAACAAAATAAAGAATTAAATTCATGATCGCATGTTTCATTAAAGAACAAAATACCATGGCTGATCAATTTTCTGGTTTGGTAAAGGTACTTCAACAAAAGTTGTACAGTAAAACTAGTTATGTGTCTGATCACATGACTTTTACAGCTTAGAGTAAATTTAGATCGTGCTTTTAACTTAACTTACGATGTACATCATAATTTAAATTTTAATTCATTATCACATAGTTTGCTGTACATATCAGTATACTTTCCCTAGCTGTACCAGACTTATAAATAAATAAATATAATTCGATGTACTCTTTTGATATAACTGCTATTACACTTTAAACAAGAATATAAGTAAACATGAAAACTTACTTAATTTTGCTAAATAGCTTATTCTTGTCATTCTCAATTTTGTACCTAAAATACCGAAAGTATCATTGTGGAATACATGGAAATAACCATAATCAGATGTGTTCTTAGTAATTACTTTCGGTACAAAGCTAAATTAATAATGGCAGACGTTGGACAGACAGGGGTGTCTTGGGAACAAAGTCGGCGCTGATTGGTGTTAATTCAAATTTGATTTATTTCATAAATTAAAACAGTTAATGACTTTCAATTTCGTTTAATACAAAGATTGATCAACCCATGGAACATGATATTCACCTCGGATGTCACAGGTTGATAAATCCTTGTATTCACCTCATCGGACATCATCAATTGTATAGTATTCCTTAGTCATATGAACCTTTTTTGGGTTTTATCATGCCAATGCGAAGACATTTATTTCTGGGAAGATGATAATCTCGCGTATTAATGTCCATGATGATTGCAATCTTAGTGATCGGTCATTTACAAGAATTCATTGACCCTGCTATTGAAGTTGTCATATATTTTAGCGATAGTAAGTGGGTTTTTGAATGACAGTGAAAATGTGTAGGTTTTTATAGCATGTTTATATCAGTATTACCACCGGTGACCCAATCACCATGATAGAATGAGACATATTAAGCGGTTTGTGTGTGCTAAAACATGGACTAACATCGGCAAACGCATTGTATCTTTCTTGCGTTCGATGATTTGAAGTGAGGTGTATTTGTTCGGTATGTTGCTATTTTTGAAATTGGGAACAATCACTGCTGAGGATACTACCATTATTTAACATACCGTGATACTTTTTAAATCGTTTAAGCATAATTGTTAAACAATTTGTCGTTCTTATCTCAAGCTCATTTTCGTTATTTTGCAATCAACAAACGAAACTGATCTGCACATTCAAGATCAAAATTCAACGGCAAATACAACAAACATGTCAAGTGCTATGAGAAACACAGTGGGTCTCCTATCAGAAAAATAAATTTATTTTTCTTTAGGAGCACCAAGGGTTAACCCTGGGTTTTTATGGGTTTTATGTTGCTAATATTGTTAAATGTGTTTGTCTTCGTTCAATATATATTGTCCAATGTTGCATGTTGCTTTGGACTGTCCACTCTTAATCGTTTGTTCGATTTACCCTAAGAAAAGATTGATACCAATAAGGTAATCAGAGTAGTAATTCGTAGGACAGACAATACATGGGCTTCTAGAAAGAGGACAAACAATGATCTACAGAACATTACACAGAAAAGTAAAGATCGAGCTGCAAGAACTAAAAACAGAGGATGTGCTCTGGAAGGGTAAGCTGTTTCTGCTCCCCATGGAGACCCTGTCATATTAGTCAATCTCCTCTAAAGAAACACGTATTTAATTGAACTATACTTGTTCTTTCTTGATTGAAATGATATAATTGGCCCTTTGAAACATATGCAAGACCTTTCCATTGATCACTTGTCAGTGAGATTCGTATTGCTCAATGTGTAATATGCTGCTTAGTGATTTGTTGACCTTGTTTTTGTTTTCGACCTTCTTGTCTATAGACCATTACATTTTCTGTCCGTCGATATGGTTCCTTTATTTCTCCTTCATAAAGTCTTTTGAAATTACACGCTATCCTTTTGAATTATTCGTACATGCGTTGTGACATTTTATAAACTATCCTCAATACTTTACCGTATTTACATATACATCAAATTCTCCGTTGGATATTGTTAAATAGAATATTTACATTGTTTTTATTTATATATGCTTAATGTGTGTTAGTGTGTTTGATGGTCCTTAGCGCCACTTTCAGCAATATTTCAGCCAAATCATGGTAGTCAGTTATATTGACGGAAGAACCCGGAGTACCAGGAGAAAACCACTGACCTATCACAAGTCACTGACAAACTTTATCACATAATGTTTTATACCTTGCCCTGATCGAGATTCGAACTCACGACATCAGTGGTGATAAACAATTATTGCATAGGTAGTAGTAAATCCAACTACCATAGGATAACGACCATGACGGCCCCATTAGATAGAATAAGCGGCTAACTATTTAACCTTACTAACCTTAATAAGACACAGAGTTCTTGCATGAATATAAACCGTTTCTATATTACAAAACACTATATACATGTGCACTTGCGTTTCATTTGTTTTTAATGAAACACTATAATACACATTCTGAATTAAACTGCATGGCATTATTATTCTACCATATCGTTGATATGCATGATCGATTTTTTGCAGATTAAAGATAGTTACTATTTTTTTTCATGTGGAAATTCAGTAACAAGAAAATAGAATAGGAATGCAAACATACCGTTTCAGTATATCTAAAAAATGGACACCATTCAGCAAAAATATAATAGTGTAAAGCATAACCAACGAATACTATCAAGAATGATCTGATAATTTGAATGACGAACCAATTCTAGAATGATTTTTTTTTTAAATGTTATGATTATTTGATTTGATTGATTGATTGTGTTTTAACGCCACTCTCAGGGAACCAGCGACCATGGGCAAGCACCTGATAAACTATATCATTTGCGGCTACGAGTCGATTACACCCTTTTTATAATTTGGAAAAAGATGCCGCGAACCCACGCCGTATTGGTGAATGGTTTGTATGTGTTTTTATGCAATCCAACTACTTAACTCATTGGGCCACCCAGGCCCTCACAATTATTATTGATCTAAATATGAGTGGATTGGAGACTAGACATATGTGTAAGAGTAAAGAAAAGCCAGTCATAATACTTATCACTACGACTGGGCATTGATATTACATGCGTGTAAAATAATCACTATCAAACACAATAATTGTGTAAGATATGTTAATAACACATGTGCATTCGATATAAATACGCTGACGATGTTTATCACCGGGTTTGTAACTCGATTGCCTCGACGCATTTCTCATGTTTAGCAGGAACTGCGTACCCTTCTGGAGCACTTGAGTTCACCCCGTGTTTAAGTGGGGTTCGTGTTACTCGATCTTTAGTTGTATATGTATGTTTTGTAGATCGTTGTTTGTCCATTTTATTTTGGCCATTTTGTTGTCTGTTGTTCGCTATACAGCTTCTGATTACCCCTTAGGTATCTTCAAGTTCTCCTTAGGGGGATTTTTGTCGTTTATTTTGTCAAAGACATGTCTCCCGTTTTTAGATCCATATATAGATCTCCACGTAAAAGCGATGTTCGGTTCGTCTTTACTCCCATTTATGTTGTAGGGGGTTCCCGTGTTATGTTATTTGTATTTATGTACGTATGTAGCTGTCCAACACGATTGCCATGTCGTATGATTGGATGGCTCAATGAGTTAAGTAGTTGGATTACCTAACAAGTCATACAAGTCTATCACCAATACGTCGTGAGTTCGCGCCCATCTTTGTAAATTACAAAAAGGGTCACTCGGCTCGCATCCGCAAGTGATACAGTTTACCAGTTGCTTGCCCATGGTCGGTGGTTCTATCCGGGTACTCCGGCTTCTTTGCATTCAAATTTATCTGGAAAATGTCAGGAAAGTTTATAATGTTAACATTCGTATATGTTTTATTGTACTTTAAATAAGCCTACATCAAATATAGCTACATATCAGTAACAGAAACACACTGATTAGTATACCAATCATTTATATCGAGCGGTGTCTGGCCAGTGTAACTATTGTTTAATTGTTTACACAAAGAACACATTCCATAATTATATAGCGTTATATTCCGTACACCAAATTGGTCTTTTTTCTTTAAAAATGATAAATACAACGTTTCTTTTGATGCTGCCTTATTTAGATATAGATCTAATGATTTAGGAGTATTGTAGTCTGAAGTAGATATGTATGTATTACTAGGTGCAATGCTAACTCTATCAGGAGCTCCTCTTACCATGGGTATTATATTAAAATATTCCTGAAACAGATAAAATAATTTTATTGGTAGTGTATTCCTTGCACAAATAATTTTTCAAATGCTAAATGGAATTTAAATGAACCACTTAGTTGTGTTGTACAGTCTTTGTTATCATCACATGTATATTTACCACACTTGCCGTACATATCTATACCTATGCATCTACTCATGCTTTTAACATATGCCATTCGTTTAGAGTTAACCTTGCAATGGCTGAAAATCTAGGCGGCAATTTTAGATTTTCTTGCAAAGTCCGACGAATGGTTTTTGGCCCTGATATATTTCTAGGAATTTGTTCGCCATAAGGACCTTATCTTTCGGAGTCTCTACGTTGTGCAATCGAATTTATTTATCCATGTTGATTGTTGATACCGTTTATTGGTTAAAACACAGATTCACAGGAAGCAAAAACCCATATCTGTGATGTTGTTTTATGGGAAGGTTCTTGTATGTGTAATTCGCTATGAAGAAAGATGACATAATCACTATTTACGATATGTGTTGTGTTAAATATAACCTTACAATTTTGACATTCACAAAAAATGTTTAGTGATGAAAATGGGTCAATTTCTGGTACCCAAACAGGCCTTGTATACCACATCGTGACGAACAGGCGTTGTTTGGATTTAAGACATACCGGTGGACGTTGTGGTGTATCGTTTTGATCCACAGTTAGATGTATTTATGTTTAAGACGTCAATATACAATCTCGTACCGTGCAGATAGATAAATAAAATAAAAAATACAGACACTGCCGACTACACATATTAAAATATATATGTTGGTTTTCATGGTTGCAGCCATCCTTTTATGCAGAAATAGTAACTCTTGGGAGAACATTGTATATTATGTCCACACATTAGAGTTTGCACTCGTCTCGTTTATAAATATTGTAAAGTTTTCATTGTCAACGATTCGCGTCATTAAATTTCAGTTCCACTACAATATGTCACAATATTTGATATACAAAATATGTACATTATCGAGTGCATTACAGGTAGGTTTGACTGTATACATAAATTTGTACTTTTCTTTTAACTACAAAATAACAATAATTTGAAAACATTACATTAAAATAAAAACGACATTTATTTTAACTTCTAGGTGATATGAGGCAAAACAAGAATATGTTATATAGAGACAGAATAAGCAAAACTATTTTGACTTTAAGCTGTAGTTGTGATGAAATAAAAACTGTGAATAGTGACTTAAAGCAGTAGTTCTGATGAGATACAAACTGTGAATATAGTTACTTCTAAATGTAGTTTTGATGAGGTAAAAACTGTGAACAGTGACTTCAAACAGTAGTTGTGAATTTGAATTTGAATTTGAATATTGGTGCTTAGCGCCACTTTCAGCAAGATTTCAGCTATATCATGGGGACCAGTCTTAGTGGTGGAGGAAGCTGAATTACCCGAAGAGAACCACCGACCCTGGGCAAGCAACTGGTAAACTTGATCACTTGCGGCTGCGAGTTGAGTGCACCTTTTTTTGTAATTTACTGGAGTTGTGATCAGGTAAAAACTGTGAATAGAAACTTATAACTGTAGTTGTGATGAGATAAACACTGTGAATAGTGACTTATAACTATAGTTGTGATGAGGTAAAAACTGTGAATAGTGACTGATAACTGTAATTGTGATGATAATAAACTTTGAATAGTGACATAACTGTAGTCGTGATGAGGTAAATACTGTGAATAGTGACTTATAACTGTAGTTGTGATGATAAAAACTATGAATAGTGACTTATAACTGTACATGTTCATAATACATTTACTTCATCAATTTACTTGACACCTAATATGTGATATTACAAGTTTTATGATTCCAAATGGGTAAAAAGCCGTAAATCTCAGATATGTGACACTAATGAAGGACAATTTAACTTTCCGAAACACCTAAGTTCATAGCCAATTTAATTAAGATCAATGTTGCTCAATCTTTAGTTTTATATGCAGTGTTTTATTGATCATTGCTTGTCCTTTTACATTTGGCCTATATGTTGTCTGTCGTTCATCGACGTAATGGTTCTCATTACCCATTTGATATCTTGAAACTTTTTTTAGCATTCATTCCTAGCCAACAGTGGAATGCTGTATGACAGTTCAAAATTCCTGTTAAGGATTACAATATATAAACGTTAGAGAAAACATAATGACTAATCAAGAGACACTGGACACATCGGGTACACAAGTCACCGGGCGAAGATAAATAAAACAAAAAACGCAACAAAGAAAACTAGTTAACCCAGTAGATTGCTTACAGCAAAATGTAGTGCAATACAATTATTTGTCTTTAAAAAAGGTTGTGTAGAGTTGTTTAAACAATAGTTGATCCATGCATGTCATTTAAAATGATGTTCAGTAAAT
>MJUT01025562.1:77962-91770 GCA_002080005.1 Gigantidas platifrons
TTTTTTTTATTATTATAAATTTCACTTTTGAGACCTTTTACAACAATTTAATGTTTTCCCTCAAGTTGTTAAATTTTAGCAGACTTATTTTTAGATTGTTTTTTTTTGTTTAGTTTAGTTTTTTATATAATAACTTTCACTTTGCAGAACTGCATTACTATGTGTAATAGTACATGTTATATTTAATTGAAAATGAAGTAAAATATATTTAGCTAAGAAGAAAAATTGAAATGGTAAATTTAATGAGAAATGAAATAATGTATATTTTTAGTAATTAAAAAAAAAAAACATATACATGTATAAATGAAGAAAAATTGAAATGAAGAAAATGACAAATTTATAAATAGTAACCATCTCAACAGTATCACCTGTGGTTCTTCCAATATACAACATGAAATGACTAATTACCTATATGTACAGGTAAAACCATCACTCACAGGCGACTTACTTTTGTATTTCATAAGTTATAAGCATAATATTTTCAGATGAATGTTTTCACTGAGAATAAGATTGGAAAATTATGCACAGAATAAAATAAAAGGTTAGGGTTTATATGTATAAATTAATTACATTAAGAAAAATAAATCATTTGAAACAAATTGCATGTAATTATTTTTTTAAATCTGTCAAACATTTTCAAAGTAAGGTTCAGAATCTGTTCCAAATCTGTTCAGACTTTTGAGTAATGTTCAGACTCTGTTCATACTTTTAAGTAATGTTCAGACTCTGTTAAGATTCTGTTCAGACTTTTCCGCAATTTTGAGTAATGTTCAGACTCTGTTCAGACTTTTTAGTAATTTTCAGACTCTGTTCAGACTCTGTTCAGACTTTCTTGACTTTGTAGTGTCTGTAACCTGATTGACGTGCTAAATTGTATTTATTAGCAATCAACTAACATTTATGCTTTATTACTATTACATTTCAAACAAAATGGAAAACAGTGTACTACGTGATGATGTCATATGCATATTAGATTGTTTTTTTTTTATTTAATGGCATATTGTCTTTTGTAGCAAAATGGAGAGCTGGTACCTATGCTATATTTGCGACTAACAAATCAAAACTGATGCCGACAAAGTTTCAAAAACAATACTGTTATCTCCATTATCATGTATTCAGCAGAAAACACAGTTAAAATGAGAAGTTTTAAATATTTCAGTTTACGTTTGCGCTTCCGTCGTTTCTCCGATGGTTTCAACCGTGGAATTGATGGCATGAAAATTTAGACGTCATCCAAACAAAATCGACGTTACAAAACACATTGCATTAAAATGAGTAATAGAGAAAACTCGCATTTTCTTTAATTCAAAGAAAGGTGTGCTAAGAGCTAAAATGGCTTAGGTTCCATTCTGTGGAAACGTCAGGATATATCTTGTAGTAAAAAAAAGGTCGTAGTATACATGGTTACTTTGATTTATAATAGTTCTTTATTTCACTACAGGGAAAATAATTTCTCTTTATTTGAGACGCGTGACTAATTACATAGAATTAAATTGGAAAACTGAAGAGAAATTTAATATCGGCAGTTATATATCAGCCCTCAGTTTACCATAATGTAGACAACACTGGCATTTCGTAAGCATAATTCTTTGGATATTGAAGCTAACATTGGTTTTTTTTGCGTTGACTACTATTTTACCTATTTTGTTCCAGAATTGTTATAAATACTGTTATAGCGACAGGAGGAACAAAGAACCATGCAAGGTGGCAGTTAATAAGTCACAAATACAAATTATTAAGGTCAATTGTATACGGAAAAAGCGAGGTCAAATTATTTGCTTGGAAGCAAATATGTAATAGATGGTGATTTTCGTTCTCAAAAGGTGGAAAGTGGTTCAATAAGCTGTTTAATATGAAATATTTACCTTTATTTCATCATTGTAAAGCTATTTACCAATTTCCAAAACATATATTTTTTTCGTCAAAATCGTAGCTAATGCCCCTTTAAATTAAGTGGCATATTAAGTAAAAATATTTACTCCAAATATTCCACGATATTCGCCTTTTCTATTATTTGAAATCAAGGCTTTAACATGGAGCATCGTTCGAACCAATTGCAGTTTCAAGGTGGCCTTAATTTGTCGTTTAGGCGGAATTCTTAGATTGATCAGGTATACTACGGCACAATGAAGCAATGCCTGCCTTGAATATGATATCCTTGGTATTTACAGTATATGAACATTTATTATATAGTTCATTGCCTTCATTAGTGCATCATAAAAGTATAAATAAAGCACCAAATACTTCTAAACAGTACCCTTTAACATGTCAGACAGTCTTTAGACGATACTGTAAACAGACTTGCAAATGTCAAATTAGACAACGGCAAACAGCTTACTTTGAATATATTTTAAAATGTATATTTATTTGGCAATGCTGAGGTATCTGTAATTTTGCATAAACTATGTTCATATCTATTGACATTGCCAACACAAGAATTGGGAATATTATTCAAAGATAAAGGGACAAACGGGATAATCTTATTTTATCCTTGTTCAAAAGAGCCTGTTAAAATGATAATTATGACGCTATAGGGCTAATACATAAAAAAACCCACCAGGATGCAGTCCTTGCATCAATCAATCATACGCATCTGTCAAGATTTTGGACATACAGGTTATTGGAATTTAATGAAAACATAGGAAAACTTACCTGCTGTGAAAGCGTGAGATGTCGAATTCCACCGAACCCGTAATGCAGTTTACAGATGAGCACGCCAATAAGAGGGTTCAGGCGCACATGTTCCTATACTGTGTTGACTGGCTATATGCTGCCTGTCTATAATATTCTATTTATTTTTCTCGATCGACAGTTCAGACGCTAGAAAACAATATGATGAATAGTGTCTGTCAATCATGCAAACAATAACTTATGCACATGACAGAACGCATTTTCAAGGCACCGGATTGATAGTTCCCTTTGATTTTAGAGAATGGAACTGATAGAAGTTAAAGTTAAATTTGGGCGCAAAAGGGGAAACTTTTTTTTATAATTGATGAAAATGTGATGTGAATTTTAGGGATCCTCAGATTCAAATCCATTCATCTACTTCTCTACACTTTTATGCATATACATATGTATATTTCAAATGATATTAATGATATTTTAAAATATTTCCACTTTGTTTTACTTGTCGTTTTCTTTTAAGAGCCTGAGTTTTATTTTGCTCATGTTCAGCAAGTGACCACCTTCGTCAATTGTTTTAGCTCAGGACGTGCAAAAACATCCAATGCACACAAAAATTCAGCAGCACACATACAGGAGAAGAATTCATCATATACTGCAATGCCAACTGCAAGACAGAAAATATCATCTACCTCCTGCAATGTGCAATGTGTGGCTTCAATACATCGGAGAAACTAATCAACAACTTGGTAAACGCCTGAATGGTCACAGAAGCGATGCAAATTGCAAACCCGACCTTCCAATCAGCAGTCATCTCAGATCGACTGGCCACTATGATTCTTTCGGCAAACTGAACGTCACCGTAATTGATCATAACCCCCAAGTGGGATGATAAAAGCAGACATGAAAGGAAAAGCTTCTGGATTAGGAAATTTCAGACCTTATAGTATTACATGACGGACGTATAGCCCAGAATTTTGTGGAGGGAAAAACCAGCTTGGTATGTGGACAGCGCCAGGTGGCACTGGGTGGTGCTATTCCATACGAGGACAGCACCAGGTGGCACTGAGTGGTGTTATTCGACACTATAAATTAGTATTAGCCTGGTGTACCTTTGTCAGTTCCGTGCAGTGGGATGTTTGCATGTTTGTTGGTATTGTTTTAATTGGTGCATTTGTTTAAACAGTAACATTTAGAAGTTGGCGGTTTATAATATATCGTATATAGTAAATAAATCTGTTTTTAAGGTAGGTGGTGGTATCCATATTAGTTTTCGGTAGGAGGATAATACAACCATTTGAAACAGCCTTGTGCATTGCGAAGTAGATCAATATGCATTGAAGGAGGTGGAATATATTCCTTTTCCCAATCCATGTACCGTTAATGTAATTATATAAATATATTTTTTAATAGAGTGATATGGTGTGTTGTTTTCATGTATGCATTGTTTTAATTGGAGTATGTACGTGTATGAATATGGTATTAATTTCTTCACACAACTTGAAGAATGAATTAATTTTAACATTTTGCGTTACTGTACACCAAGAATAACTCCGTTGTCCAGACTGACCACATTAGTGACCAAACAGCGTGAAATTCATATTTGATTAAAGTGTTTACATTTCAAAATAGTATCAATTCGAGCCACACCCTTTTTTACTGTAATACATATTTTTGTGTATTTTTCAATAACTCTTGTATGTATTTATCATAAGAAAAATACATGTACGTATGCTTAAAACAAATTTATTTCCAATAAATGACACTGTATTACCTTGGCTATCATAACTTGGAAATCTTAATTTAAATAGCCTTTGAAAGATTGAAGGTTTGTACGGTGACATCACTATTCGTGTTCAGATAAAGAGATCAACATGTATAAGAAGCTTACAAACGCTTGATAATAAAAAAGGGAATTTAAACATTTAAATTAACTATCTGAGTCTTTTACACTACTTCTATAGTGATCACATTACATTCCGTATGGCTTTGTTGTGTAATTTTCACAAATCACACGCTTGTCAAACACAATTTTATACACTTTCTTTTCTGTTTTTGTTACAATATTAGTTGAATTTTTATCTCTTGAAATAACATTGTTCAAAAGGAGGACACTATCTTTTCTCTACCCTGTAACCATGTCTATCACGGTATCAAAATTTATATCTAAGGAGTTTTTATAATTCAGTGTTATTCCTTTCACAACACACTTTGTAGAATAACCTTTATGATTCGGTCGAGCGAGCTGGTACGCGTAATTTTTCGGACCTGCTCCTATAAATGTTGTGATTGTATTTGGTCCTATTTTGTCACTTAATTCATCGGTCATGTCTCCAAGGTAATCACCACAATCTGGTTCCCATTCTCCTTTTTTACAAGAATAGATTACAGAGTCAGTGTCACAATATAGTGTCCTTGTATTCAACCTTTCCAGGTAGCCATATAATTTCAAACGTGCTTGTGCGGTAGTGTATGCTGCAATAACGACATTGGTTCTGCCCGACACTTCTACGAAATCATCTAAGTATAACCAATCCATGTGAACCATTTCCTCTGATACAAAGCGAACGTTCTTGATGACTTGGCTACTACTTGTCATCATATCAAAGTATTCAGATGGTTCTGTGATATATGTAGATTGTGTCAAGTTGGACCTTTGACCAAATTTTCCCCAAAAACTGAAATATAAGAAAAAAACTATTGTGTAGTATGAAAATGAAAATGTTCATATATAAAATCTAAAACATCCAATCATATTATTAATACTTTGTTTGTTCTAGTAAAAGATTGATTGATTGTCGGCTGTTTTGATGTTAGTTGTGGTTGCATGAGCTGAAATACCCCTGGTCGTTCATATAATACGTGCCTTTGTTCCTGAGTTGCATTCAGTATTAAATGAGCTTAAAATAAAGAAGATAATAATACAAACATAAAAAATAATTCATCTTACCTGTTAAGCATTAATTTAGCCAAACTACGTAGTCCAGGGTTCCATTTTATCTTGTTAGCATCTAACCAAATTCCTTCTTTTTGGTGGTAATCAGTGATGTATTTTTGACGATCTTCTTCACTTTGACACCACTCTGGCCACCCACTTGCCTCTTGTTTCAATTTTAAGAAGGTATTAACATATTCAGTAAATACACCTCCCTTTCTTGTCTCAGGATCGTATTGTGAGATGTTATCAAAATGCCAAACTTCATACATTCTTCTAAGTTTGTAACCCTTTGCAATAGCTTTTTTCACTTCGTCAGTGACCCAGGTTCCAGTAAATGATCGTTCTTCCTCTGTTTGGTGGCATTTGTCACTAGAATTGTTATCAGTGCATGTTCTGCATAGGGTAAACATGAGCTTTCCGTTGATTTTTGTCGGTAAAACTGGAATGTGTAAATTTCTTGGAGGAGTAATCTTGCATTTTATTAATCCTTCGTAATGATCTATATCTTTGAAGTTTTCTGTGATAATCATTGGATGGCCGAGCGGAATTTTTCCTGTCTTGTTTATTAAAGGATACAAGGAAGTAACATCATAGTACTTGATGGTTTCATCAATTACAGCCTCTTTAAACAGTGTAAATACCTCCGTACGTCCCCCGTAAAATGCGTCTCGTGGTTCCAAAGGCGAGACAATTTCTAGAGATTCTATGTAATTTTGCAGTTGTCTACTTTCCTTACATTGTCGGTCAAATTCACATTCCCACATACATACGTATTTATATCCGTTTTCTTCAAGATACATTCTTTTGTCTATAGTCCTCTGATACAAGTCAGCCATGGAACAATCAGTGACAGGATTTGTCGTGTTTCTAGCAAAACATTTTGGACAACCATGCCAGAAGCAACCATGAAATTCGTACACGATCTTTTCACCCAATGCATTTTCTTGATAGCCGTCTACTGTAAAAGGTCCAATTTGCATTTCACCGGCATTCAAAGCATGTTGAATTTGAAGGTTTTCGCGCGTGCACATGTATTTCATCCATTTTAAAGCTTTATTTGATTGATTTTGTTGCGGTCTACAGCCGTGAGATGGTATAATTCCAAGACTTTCTGGATCTAGATAATTTGTTCTAAATACCAAATTGCAAGCAGATGCAATAGTTATGCAGTGTTCAAACGGATCGATACCTGATCCATTCTTTGTAGTTATGTCTATTAACATCTGTCTAAACTTTAAGCAAGACTGTCGTAATATGTCCACATCAGATCTACAGTACCGCAATAATTCTTCCTGGAAATGAAACGGATCGTTCTTGTGCTCTTCATACCATTGCAGGAAACACTGCCGTTTGTCTGGTTTCATTCCATTTTGTTGATAATATTGTTTATCAGGTAAGTGTGACAGCATAGCACTTTGGTTTTCCTTACGGTTGAATAAGTGCGGAAAATATCCTTTGTGTAATTCTTTCAAGTCGAATGAATCTGGCAGGTCACCTAAAGCCATAGGTAAAAAGTTGATACTGTCCAAAAATCTAATTTTACATTGTGGGACATAAATTGACAGATATTTTGATCCAGTGGTGATAACTTCAGGAAGTATTGAATGTTTGTACAGATACTGAAGTATCCAGTAACTATCATAGCCTTTGAAATTATGACATAAAACCTTAGCTCCATAATTTTCTTCAGACAGTAGCCATTGACAAAACATATCTGCAGAGTCATTTCCTCTAAAAACAACTTCATTTTTACCGCAGTGCTCACACTCACTTGTAGGGGAAATCTGCTGATCAATGGAGGAAGAACATACACGTTGGGTAACACATAAATTAGGTTCATGTTTATAAGACCCACACATACTTTTTCTACAGTTCTTGCATTTGCCTTCATCATCCGGAGAACAACCAAGCTCACATTCTAGGATGTCATCTTGTGTGCACTCAAAGTCAAAAAATATGTAGAAGGATTCATTTTGGACAAATTCGTGGTCAGTAGACTTGACTGGCTGTATTTCTTCTTTTGTTTCATTTGGCAACATGTAACATTTGTGACCTTCCGCAAAGAAATCTTTGCATGTTTTGCAATAGCGTTCTCCACACTGGTGTTGTTTCTTGTGCATTTTTTTGTTAATCAACTGCTTGCACTTTGTACATTTATAATGAGTATTACATGTAGAATTGCCATGTTTGGTTAATTCTTTATGTTTCACGAAACAAGTTTTGTTTTTAAAATTTCTGTTGCAATCTTTACAATATGTCCAACTTTCGACTTCATCTGCAGGTACATGATGACATAAATCACAAGGGTTGTTACATTTATGTCTTGTTACATGGTCATATCCTGTTTTGCATTTAACACAAAAATAACTTTTACTAAGAAAAGCTGGCATACTGGTTATGACATCGTAGTGATCATCGTGATGATAAATATATAAACGTTTTTCCTTTTCTGGTCCGGAGTAAATGATACCATTGAAATATTCTTTCGAAATAACATTTATTTGGTACTCCGCCATATTCTCTTGAAACAGCTTTATCTCATTTAATCCACATTTTTTCAATGGTACTCCTGCTCGTTGATGCAAATCGATTGCTAATTCTTTCTGAATAGTTCGTCCTTGTCTAATGCTGCTCCATTTTTCGTGCCCTTCTAGTTTTGCTTTGGCGGTCACGAGTGCTCTTGCACAGTAAAGATCGTCGTCATTTTCAATTCTGATAAAGCATCGTTTATCTTTCAACATCTTTGGTAGATCAACGTAATGGCATTTCTTACCAACACCACCTTTTGGAAGACTTACATGTATCATTTCAATGTCCAGACTTTCATCCAAAACAAACTCCTCATAAGATTGTAAAACGCGTTCTATCTCGGATAGAAGTCGATCGGCATTTAATTCAAAAACCTTTGTAAATGGTATAGTTATTGGGAAATCTAACTCAGGACATTGTACGCTCAGTCTAACTAAATCTGTTGGATCCATAAATTCTGTAATATTGCTGATAATTGATTGAAAAGGTGTCTTCAATGTTTTCAATATATCAGGAATATTGTCTACTTTGATGTCTTTAAAAGTAATTTTATAATTAGTCGAAGTTGTACGAAATTTTGGAATGTATGATTGATTTTCTACTCGCAAAGTATAAAATTCGTGTGGGTCAACATCTTTTGGCAACCGTCTTCTTTTCTGTGGTATAAGTTTGTTTTCGTCATTCTCAACGGGTCTTTTAATGGCACCACCATATTGGTTGTAGTGTTGTTGGCGATGTCGGTTTAAGCTGTCTGACCGATTAAATACTTTTCCACAGTGAGGACATTCATACGATAACCCATCTTGATGTCTAACCAAATGGCGTTCAAGATTATCTTTTCTGCCAAACTTCTTATGACATATAGAACACATAAAACTATCATGGTGACCAAGGATTCGTCTGTGTTCTGCTAATAGTCCCAGTTTTGAAAACGAAGCTCCACATTGTTCACAGTCATATTTTTTTGACATCTTACCAGAAGCAACTTAACATTTTCAAGGAAAGATGTCATGTTGAGACATAAAAGAAATAAGCATGGAATCACCAACCCATATCCGCAGAGCACTGATGCTAATCCGCCGCCGCCGCAGAGGGAGATTATACCACCGCCGCCGCCGCGACCGCAGATGGGGAATATACCACCGCCGCCGCCACAGGAGGAGGAGAATATATCACCACCACTTGTGCCAGAGGGACAGAGTATGTATACACCAGAAAAAACAGAGAAATTTGTGTTTAAACATCCCTTTATGATGACGGCGAGCGGGCCGACAGCTTGTGGTAAGACATATTTTGTCAAGACAATGTTGCAAAATATAAACAAAATGTGTAAACCAACACCCGAGAGAATCATCTGGCTTTACAAACGATGGCAGCCACTCTATGATGAAATACAACGGACTGTCATACCACATGTATAATTTGTACAGGGGATACCTACAGATTTGGACAAAGATATCTATATTAATCCAAGAGTACGAAACATGATAGTTTTGGATGATCTAATGTCTACAGTGGCTAAAGACCCAAGAATAACGGATTTGTTTACAGAGGGAAGTCATCACAGAAACTTATCAGTGGTTGCATTAAATCAAAACCTGTACTTTAGTAAGGATCCTACCCAAAGAAGAAATTGTCATTATTTGGTTTTATTTAATAATCCTGTAGATAAACAATCTATCATGACCTTAGCAAGACAGATGTATCCCGGGAACATACAATATTTCATGGATAAATTTTTGGATTCGTTCGTTAACCTTTTGGATACCTCCTTATAGATCTTAAAACTACAACTCCTGAAGAACTACGATTACGAGATAACATCTTTCAACAATCTAACGATTCTTTACCTTGTGAAACTCGAGCTCGTTCTGACACCAAAAAGCATTTACCTATATTAAATGAAATACACAGAGATGAACTTCATTTTCTAACCGATACTTCAAGTGAACAGACGTACGATCAACTGCTACCAAAAATGATTTCATGTGACGATTGTGGCGTAGTATTGGAGAGTTTGCACGATTTACAAAGACATATCAAAACTTGGTGTCCCGAAAAAAATCCACTCAAAAGAAAACAAATAGAAGCTCTTAATGAAGAAATAGAACCAAATAAAAAAGCTAAGTTAGAGCAACCACTTACCACTGTGACTACTACAGACAAAAACACTCAAAATGACGAAGAGGAAGAAGTTGTTCATACTTTTGCAGAAATGGCAAGAGAAGATAATAATGAAGAACGGCAATCAAAAATTGAAAAATACATGAAGTCAGGATTGTCTGAAGATGAAGCTACGGATAAAGCTGAAGATAAATTACGGTTTAACGATTGAAAAGTATTTATGAATAAGTACGCTAATTTGATAGGTTATATCATGAAATTGGAGGGTGGAAAAATACATACCAAAATTATGGACACTGTAGGAATGTACATCAAAGCGGGATATGATGAAATAACATCTATACGCATGACTTTGAAAAAGTATCGACACCAACTGGAAGAATATTTGGAACAGAATGAATATAACGATTCGGACAGCGAAAGCGATGTTGATGATGACAATGACGATAGTGAAGAAGAAGACGCCAATGAAGAAGACAATTAATCTATATAATAAGAGTTACATTCTAACTCCAGTTATTTTGGCCAGAACTGTTTGTGTGTGAACATGTCTTGGGAAATTTATCTCAAGAAAATTTACTATGACCCGGCCAGTCCTGCATGTTTTTCAGGGCCCGATAAACTATATACGTATGTGAAAAAAGATGAGAAATACAACATCAGCAAATACAGAATTAAAAAATGGCTTCAACGACAAGAACCTTATAGTTTGCAACGCCCTTTAAGAAAACCTATGAATAGAACACATATTGTTGTGGCGGGAATTGACGACCAGTGGTCAGCTGATCTAATGGATATGGTAAAATTTGCAAAGTCCAATGACGGATTTGCCTACATCTTGGTAGTTATAGATGTCTTCTCCAAATACTTATGGCTGCGAAAATTGAAAGATGAAAAGGGACACTCTGTTGCTAGAGCTTTTGAGGATATCTTCAAGGATGGACGAAAACCGAGCAGAATTCGCACTGACATGGGTCAAGAATTCAAGTCGAGACTAGTACAGTCTGTATTTAGAAAAGAAGGAATACGACATTTTTATTCGTATAACGAGATCAAATCTTCGATTTCTGAAAGGGCAATAAAATCAATCAAGACAAAAATCTACAGATACTTTGCTTACAAACAATCTTACCGATACATAGATAAGTTACAAAGTTTTGCCAAAGGATACAACTACACAATTCATAGCACTATAGATATGCCTCCAGCTGATGTCAACAAAGCTAATGAAGAAACCGTGCGTATATCAACGTTTTTGGCAAATCATAAAGAGGAACCGACAAAATTAAAACACTACAGATTCAGATTTAAAATAGGTGATAGGGTGCGTATAACACACCTGAGAAATATATTTACTCGAGAGTATGACGAGAAATGGACAGGAGAAATATTTACAATCGCACATCGATTCTGGAGACAGGGTGTGCCAGTATACCGAATCAAGGATTACAATGGAGAAAATATTAAGGGAACATTTTATCAATCCGAATTACAGAAAATCGCGGTGACAGATAGTGATATGTGGAAAGTGGAGAAAGTGTTAAAGACAAAGGAAAAAGGACAAAATAATAAACAATATTTTGTAAAATGGGTACATTGGCCTTCAAAATTTAATTCTTGGGTAAAAGCCCGTGACGTTGAGGATATATAATTTGTTTCATTGCTGAATAAAATATTTGTATTTAATAGACGTCTTTCTTTGTATATGAATTCATGTATTCACACAAATCATATCTCCGTGAAAAATTAAATGACCACTCTATATTGATACTTACCTTGTCCGATTAAATTCCTAGGTTTCTTCTTCACAACATTTTACCTGTAAAACAAATGACCCGAATCATATATATGTACCAACTAATAATGTTTAACACTTTATAATATTAAATCTATGATTTTTAATTTGATGGGAATGTATTTTACACTGATTGATTGCACAGTTTGAGAACTGCTGTGCAATAATGTGCACAATGTATAATGTTAAGTACTGAAGAGGTCAATTTAATTAATATATATTGTGCAGTTAATTAATTAAAGACGTCTTATAAAATGTAGTATACCTAAGGGTCAAAACGGACAGGGTCATAGTGAACGACAAATAGAAAAAAATGTAAATCAGTTGATATTGCACAAACTCCAGATGGAGTAAAACCAGGTGACTCCACAGGGTAAGCATCGCCTGTTATGCTAACATCAACCGTTATATATATACTTCTACGACTTTTCTTTGACAATTTTACGCCTCGCCAGGCTTTACAATGATCTTGATATTGAAATTAAATGCAGACAGAACAAAAACAAAGACTAAATACCTGCCTCACATTTTGATCTTTTTGAAATATCTGACAAATTAGAAAAGTATACTAGTACCTACCTTGTATGAATTGTTACTCCTATTTTAAATGTTTCACAGAAAACCCATAACTGTCCGTGTTTTACTCCCATTTTGAATGTTTCACCGCACACCCATAATTGTCCGTGTTTCTGTCAGGCGCAACATTTAAAAATGCCACTGCCTACCGATTGGCGCAATATTCAAATGACAATGTTATGAATTCAAATTAACGTGGTCTTGTGTTACTAAGCATATTTTGAATACCTAGGTATTTTAAATGGTCAGTATGCCCGATGGGGTTATTTTATTGAGATAAACAAATAAGCAAACAAATCTGATTACATTTATATCATTTTACTTTATATAAGCTAGGCAGTTACCAAGTGTAATTATTGAAAAGCGTTCAACTGAAAACAATACAATTACGAAAAAAGATTTATTACTATCACATTATACATATTTGTATTACTGGTTATATCATTCAAAGTTGTCTTGCGTTACTAATCATCTTATGAATGTCGACCTATTTTAATTTCAAAATTCAAATGGTCAGTCCTCTGAACAGGATTATTTCATCAAACTCAATGATATTTAAATCTTCAAGTCGGCTGTGTAAGAATATATTCCAATTAAAACAATGCATACATGAAAACAACACACCATATCACTCTATTAAAAATATATTTATATAATTACATTAACGGTACATGGATTGGGAAAAGGAATATATTCCACCTCCTTCAATGCATATTGATCTACTTCGCAATGCACAAGGCTGTTTCAAATGGTTGTATTATCCTCCTACCGAAAACTAATATGGATACCACCACCTACCTTAAAAACATATTTATTTACCATATACGATATATTATAAACCGCCAACTTCTAAATGTTACTGTTTAAACAAATGCACCAATTAAAACAATACCAACAAACATGCGAACATCCCACTGCACGGAACGGACAAAGGTACACCAGGCTAATACTAATTGAGAGTGTCGAATAACACCACTCAGTGCCACCTGGTGCTGTCCTCGTATGGAATAGCACCACCCAATGCCACCTGGCGCTGTCCACATACCAAGCTGGTTTTTCCCTCCACAAAATTCTGGGCTATACGTCCGTCATGTACTACTCCTTATCACCGAATGGAATAAATGAGAAAAAAATAATATCCTTTCTTGACTCCTATTTTTATTGGTTTCCTCCAGTCCTATTAGAATATACAGTTTGCGCAATTGGCCCAAAGTATATATT
>MJUT01025562.1:116592-130057 GCA_002080005.1 Gigantidas platifrons
CAATTATACAAGCGCGCAATAAATTATTTTTTAGACAAAAAAATAATGAATACGGACCAACAAGTCTTATATTCTCTGTATAGTCAGGAAGGGAGGCAAGCTTTAAAACCGGATATTGAACTCCAAATGTATACACCAGGGAAATTTCCAGGTGATCGGTGGTTTTATTTAGGTTATCATTGTCGTAATACATTACCGAAAGACTTGTGCCCACCTAACAAAAGTAATTGCCTATCTTGAACTACAACAACAACCAAGGTACTTAAATAAAGAGCAGAAATACAGACTACCATTATCGTAATACACTACCGAAAGACTTGTGTCCGTATAAAACAAGTAATTGTCTCTAGAACAACACAACTGCCAAGATGAATAAAGGAATGAATAAAAAAAATAAAAAATCTGAAATACTCAAAAACAAGCACTCACTGACTATGTTATTTATTGGAATTGTGCAAGTAAATGTTTTTTTGTTTTTTTTTCATTGTTATTTTGACCTGTAACCCGGATGACAAAATTTGTGTTTGGATTTCAAAACTTCAGCCTCATGTATAACAGATGTGTAATTACTAGCCCATTAAATAAAGAATATCAAGGACTCCCAAGGAAATAGTAAATCTATAAGAAGCATATTCAAACACTCAAAACAACCCACATCGCTGTGCAACAAAAAAAAAGGAAACATGGTTATGAAAAGTTCACTATGAAAAAGCACAATTCTACATGTATATATAAAGTGTTGCAGTAATAGTATGGAGGACAATCGTGTAAGTACTCAATACAAGAGGGCGTCGTGGTCGTGATCGTATGGTAGTTGGATTTACAACAACTACCTATGCAATAAGTACATATCAGCACTAACGTTGAGAGTTCGAATTCCACCCAGGCGAAGTGTACTCGATACAACATTATCCGATAAAGCTTGTGAGTGACTTGTGGCAGGTCAGTGGTTTTCCCCGGGTACTCCGGTTTCCTCCACCAAGAAAAAAAACTGTCCGCCACGATATAATTGAAATATTGTTGAAAGTGACATTCAGCGCCATAAACCATAAACCAAACATAATAGATAACTATGTGTATATCTACTATCTGGTCAAGACCACTGAAAGTGGCGTTAAACACCATAAGCATAACCTATACCTACTCCATACCAAATCATTGTTGAACACAAGACATGGAATATCTTAGCTTGTTGCCATAATGCAACACAATAAAGAGATCATCATCCCATTCATGAGTGACAAAATTAGAAGAAATGACAGGAGAGATAAATGTTGTACTATCCTTAGTATATTGAGAAGACGTATAATTTGAAGTTAAGTAAAAATGCTTATAAACAAGAGTTTGAAGATACCAAAATGGTCATCAGAATCCGTAAATCGAACAAGGACATACAACACAATGGCAAAAAGTAAAAAATACAAAAAGGACAAACAACGATCTACATTACACATGAAACTAAGCTATTTTGGTGTTTAACGCAACTTTCAGCAATATGTCAGTTATATCATGGCGACCAGTTTTAGTGGTGGAAGAAGTCGGAGTACCCGGAGAGAACCACTGACTACGGGCAAGCAACTGGTAAACTTTATCACTTGCGGATGCGAGTCAAATGCACCTTTTTTAGTAATTTACGAAGTATTGAAAATTACATACAAACATTGTCCTTGGCTGTAACATATTGAATTTTTGTGTATATGAAAACAAAAATAAAAACGGTTCATTTCAATCAAAACATATCAGTTTTGTAACATGCTGCAGTATTCACTGCAATTGTCACTGGTCAAGAGTGAGTGAGTGAGTGAGTGAGTGAGTGAGTGTTTCTTAACACCAAATGAGTAATTTTCAAGATATATCATCACGAGATCATGTAAATAATAACATATGATTTAACCCACAGTTTCTTTGAAAATGCATGTACCAAGTCAGGGTCATTGCGGTTTTCCCAGTTTTCAGGTTGTTGACTGATTGTGTCTGTTTGTGTACTTCTGGGATGTGCCTTTCCCTTTGGAAAATTGTTCGGAGTTTGTTAATTTTGTTATTACCCTTATTTATGATAATGATGACAATGTCTGCTCTGTACTTGACCAAGTTAAGCCTTCATAATGATAGCTCACTGAAATTTAGTCCGCGCGTAGAAATGACGCTCCACTTGGATACCGAGCGAATCATTAATTGCTCTTACTCCTTAATACTGTGTACTTAGCGAAAAAGCAACAAATACATATTGTATAATCTGATGTTAGCCGACCGGGATTCGAACCCACGACCCACCATACTCAAAGTAAGCAAGCTAAGCATTACACCTCCGATACGTTTATGGTCAAAAGAAAGGGACGAAAGAACAAAGCGCTCAACAGAAAACTAAAGATTGAGCAACACACATTCGGCTAACCGAGAGGCAGTACCTCTGCCGCACCACGTCTTGTCATTCCCATTTTTGTGCGAGCTGTAGTTGTTTTTTGTTATTTTGATTTGTTTTCCTATTGTGATGTCTTCTACATCCTGATCTCCCCTTTAGTCAATTGTTCTTTCTTACTTGAGTGTGCTACTTATGTCGTGTTAATTCAGGGGGAATAAATCATATTTGATGTTATGTTTAACAATAATAATTCATCATTCTATTTCTCTATTTCAACATCGTCCTATTGAATGTTAAGGCAGAACATATTTTATTTTGAGAGAAAAAATATATTCAAGTGAATATCAGTAATGAGTTTTAGATGTTGATAAACAAAATTCACACACGTATGTCAAGATAGCTGATAACTCCATTTGTTTATTAACATTTGAAAACTGACTATAGTCTTGTGATCACGTAGCACAAAACAAACAACAATTGTCTGACCGAGTCCAATATGTTAAAGTAATCAACTTTAAGTGGGGTTAAGGCATCATTTATGTTATTGTTGACGTGTTTACAAAGATAAAACTAAATTTTAATAATTTATTGTTATGTATTTCAATGAATGACCTTATTAATGTCTTTATTAATGTTCTTTTAAATGTAAATATGCATTAAACAAAAATAATAGTATCAGGAAATTGAGAGTTAGTTTGGGCGTTTAACGCAACTTTCATCAATATTTAACTGAGGTTACCATTTAAAGAATGGCCTTTCTTCTTTATGTAGTTCACATATATGTATATATATATTTCTGTATATTGATATTTTAGACTCACGTTGGGTCATTAACGCCAACTTCAACACTATTTAAGCTATATTATGCGAATTAGATTTATTTCCAGAGGCCAATTTGGTCCGGGTACAAAACACCCTTTTATCAGTCGAGCTGGAGCCAGACTATCTCTATGTGGAGCGAACAAAAAGACAAGATACAGCTAATGGCTTCTTTTTTGTCATTAATTTCGGACGCCTAGTAATTACTTTGTATTTACATCATGTTTTGTCGTGCCATTGCTGGTACCATATCCTTCAATCCTATCTTTAGTAGAAGACAATCAAAGCAGCTACATACAGGTAATCAAATCTCATCACTGGATCTGCTGGAAATGTTGCATTTCACACCACACTCTAATGAGATGCGTAAGAAGAACATTCCTGCCAATATTGACCCTGACGAAAATACACCAACGACGATGACATCATAAGAACAATAGTTCACTTTGTTGTGATGAACTAAGCAGTGGACGATATTTCGGGCAACAATAGAACGCAGCCAAAGGATCCAAAATACAAGCCAGGGCACAAATTATGTCAACTTTCTAAATGCAATGCACCGTGATTAAAACTAGACAGTATCAAGAACACAGTATTAATTAAACATTATAGCTATAACAAAGTGGACAGTGGTAGGTGTGATGGGATATTTTAAAAACCAATCATTATTTCGAGGTGATCATACATGTTGAGTAACCGGTGATAAACGTTAGTAATATTTGCGCTGACGTGATAGATGACGATAAAGCCGAAGCTTATTTCTGATTTTTTTTCGAAAATGTAGTAGTTGTTTGGCATTTCCTACCTCTTTCTAAAACTATTTTCAGAAAATAAAGGGGTATGGTATATTTATTTCAAGCGCACTTTTATGATGTTTGTTGTTGCTGTAAGCATTGTATGTGTTTTTTCTAACTTCTTAGTAATCATATTATGTTGTTCTACTTTTACGCCTTGCTTACATCTGACACGGGCATATCACATGATTCATACAAGTTGTTGATAATTTAATGTTTTCTCAAATAATACAATTAGGGCCTCACGTAACACAAACATGTGAAATGATCTATTTACTCTTTGTAATTTTTTGTTTGTTTATTGCATATTTTGTATTAATATTAACACATGTATGTATCTACAGCTTTTTGTATCCGTTTATGGGATGAAATGAAACGTTACTGTTGAAATAACTACCACTCGTGAATTGCTGCTTGTTGCTACATTTGTTTAAGCTTTGTCAGTGTCATTAGACTGGCAGCAAAGAAACCGCGTTATCTATGCATTCTGTGGGCATTTCATTTTTTTTTTACCAATTGTAGTAAATTTTATATTAAGGTTTACATTCCAGTACGTTAATTGTGTAACATATTATTTATAATAGTTACCAAGATGTGTGTCCCGATACATAGACAGATGCAAGTAACGTCAAAGTCTTCTTTTTTTCACAATAAATACAGATTAATACATGGGCATTTCCATATTGGCCTGGTTATCATCCCGAGACCTCCATATTGACCCTCGACTGCGTCTCGGGCCAATATGGGTCGAGGGATGATAACCAGGCCAATATGGAAATGCCCATGTATTAAACTATTTATTACATACTTCCGACATCTAGAAAAGAGACATCCATATTGGCCTGAGACGAAGTCGAGGCCCATATTGGCCCGGGCCAATATGGGCGTCGATATGGAAATGATCTGGTAGTAATCCAATAACCGGTTATTTTCCAGGGGTGTGAAAATATGGACAGCTTACTTCCGGTCATATTGGTCATACAAAAATTCCTGTATTTTAACTAAGTATGTAATAAAAAATGGAGATTGAATTTCGCTTTTAGATCGACGTTGTATATCGAGTCAATCGAGGTTTGATATAATCTCCCGGTGAGACGATTTTTTGTTCATTGTTATGTAGTGACTATGTGTTACTAGTTAAGGTATACATTTGGTGTGGTTGTGCAATTTGTAGACATTTATATATCATGTTTAACAATAGATAGATACAGAATGTATATATAATACATCTGGTACATATATACATACAAATGTTCCTTACTATATAAATATGTGGTAATCCTGGTTGGTATTAGGTAACCGATTTTCTTTGGAAATATAAAATTATCCTCATCTTGGAAACACCCATGATATTATTATTTATTTTTACGCACTTCTGATCTGTTTGTTCCTTCTGTCAACATATTGTTTGTGTTCATTTTGGTTTTCTACCCAGCATAGTAAAAAACAAATTATTGTTTTCTACCTTTAATTTTTTTTTACATCTGACACGGCTTAATACATGATATATACACGTACCTGATTATTAAATATTCTCTCTCTTTTATGACTACATTTAGCGCATCACGTAACACACAGATAGGAAGTTAGTTGTTTATTTTTTGTAATTATAATATGATTTATTATGCATGTTGTTTTCGAATTATGAAGCGAAATGTCATGGATAGATGATAAAATAAAGAGAGAAAATTGTAGCGTGCTGTTAATCTGTGTCGAGGGAGGAGGAGGTTAGAAGCAGGAAATGAATTTACGTCTATTTTCTATAACAATGTTCCCTTGTTCCTAAATGTAGTAAATTTGTAGATAAGGTTTCTGTATACAGCGCAGATGGGGAAATTAGTAAGTGCAAATATACTCAATACGCCATAATATCTGAGACATCTGTTACAAAAGAGGTTGTAATTGTATTAATAATGACTAATTTACATTTAAAACTTACGTTCGCACTTAGTCCATTTGAATAATATAAAATGCGAACATTCCGTTGTGAATTACATGTATAAAACATGTCATTTATGATGTGAATTATCATTTATCACAAAACAAGGCCATTCTAAATACATGTACCTCTTATTGAACGACCACTTAAATCTTAAGGCGAAGGGGTATTTTGTTTTTTAATTCTGATCCCAAACATTCTTGACCTGCACGAAGCGAAAGATTACTATTGTTATCGTTCAATTTTCAACAATAAACCTTGCAAAGAAAATAACACTTATTCATGTAAGGAATTGTAACCTTATTATTGCCTCTTGTGAATTTTTTTTTCTAGTGCCTCACAACCTTACAAGTTATCTGTAGGTCGTCTATACAGATGCGGGTTGCACAATTTTAGACAACAATCACTCATTCATTATGCATTCACATATAAGTTTGTATCAAACACACCTCGCAATGAGGGAGGTGAAAGTGACAAGAATAACTTGTGATCGATATCATATTGCATGTAGATGTAGATCAAACTCGGATGGTATAGCAATGTAATTACAATTAGATCTCTCACTTTTTTTCCTTTCCGACATGTAGCGACGTGAGAGATCTGAAGAAGGCCCAAATTCCCATAACAGGTCACATGTGACTATCCTGATGTCATGAATATATAAATGACGAAAATACGTGTTTCTGTCAATCAGATTAATATTAGCATGCCAGGTAGTTTAATGCCATGTTCATTGGCTTGTACATAAGGTCACTCGCATGTGACCCGTAATTGAGTTTTCGCAGGTCTCGCGTGCCGTGACATATGAGTAAATGGGAACAAGACTTTAATGAGATTAATAATATAGATCGAGGTCGTATTTTTAAAACCTTTGCGTGCTAAGCTCTACACGATGAAACTAATACGATGTATTGATGCAATGTCACGTAATGTACGGAAAATGATACAATATATTAATTAGATTATTTATGCATAGTGAAACACTTGTCTACCTATAAACCTTGAATAAACTGGAATAACGTATAAACTGAACTTTAAACAAGGCCTCGATATAGAAAATATGTCTCCATTTATCCTGTATCCACAACAGATCGTTCTCTTCTACGCATAAACGTATTTTCATAGGAAAAATAAGGATGTAAATGACCACTACACTTTGCCACAAAACAAAGTGAAGAAACGCCCCATTAATCTATATTCTGTTTTGACAGCCAGTGTAGTATTTAAGAAAAACCAGATAATAACATAATCAAATTTTAAGAATCCAATAATGAAACGACTCTGTTTGTTCGGGGTAACTATTTTTTCGATGAAGCGGGAACACGACCAATATTCCATGACTTGTTGGATTTTGGTTTCAGCAAATAAGGGTAAAAACAAAATTACCGAACACCGTGCAATCTTCCAAAGGGAAATTCAAAACTCATATATTCACAAACAGACAACCTCAGTCAACAACAAAGACATATCATTGTTGTAAGAAATAAACTATAACAACCAAATATATATTTGGAGGGAAATCCGAGAGAAATACAGAATGATGAAATAGGCCGAAAATTCGTTTATATGTATTACAACCTCTTCGAATAGCTTGTGAGTTAGTTTGATTTAAATTTTGGTGTCTTAACGCCACTTTCACCAATAGTTCAGCTATATCATGGAGATCCGTGTTAATGGTGGAAGAAACAGGAGTACCCGATCACTTGCGGCTCCGAGTCGAGTGCACCTTTATTTGTAATTTACAAAGTTGGGCGCGAAACCACGCGTATTGGTGATAGGCTTGTATGAGTTGTTAGATAATCCAACTACCTAACTCATTGAGCCACCCGGGCCGTGCATGCGAGTTGGATATGCGGGACAAATCAAAAGCACAACATGTCTTTTTAGGGCTGGATATAATCGAACACTTTGTACGTAAAATGAAAAATCCGCGATTTCATTTTGCCAGGTGGTTTGTGCCGAATGGTCGTTGTTGGCACTGAAAACGGTGTCTTCCCATTTATCTTGCCTGTAGGATTGTTAACTTAACATTAATTAATTGATCGATTTGACCAAAATACCTGATATTTTGTTCTAGTATATGTATATGTATAAGGTTTGAATAAATGAAAATGAAAAATAATTTAAAGACTTTGAAGATGTCAAATGTGTAATCATAATCCATATATCAAAGAAGAACAGTCAACGCAATGGCCAAAGGTAAAATATAAAAAAGAGCAAACAACAATCTACAAAGCATACACATAAAGCTAAAGATCGAGTAGCACGAACCCTCTAATCACCGGGGATGAAATCAGGTGTCCCGGAAGGGTAAGCCGTTCCTACACCACTAGTGCCACCCGTCGTATATGTACTGACGGATAAGTTTATGGAAAACAACAAATATGTACTGACAGATAAGTTTATAGAAAACAACACATAGGTACTAACATATAAGTTTAAAGAAAACAACGAATATGTACTGATATATATGTTTATGGAAAACAACACATATGTACTGACAGATAAGTTTATAGAAAACAACACATATGTACTGACAGATAAGTCTATAGAAAATAACACACAGGTACAAAACAAAGTTGATAGAAAACAACATATAGTTACTGACATAGACGTTAATAGGAAATTTAACAAATAAGTTTATAGAAAATAACAGATATTTACCGACAGAGAGGTTTATAGAAAATTTTATAAATAAGTTTATATAAAACAACACATAGGTACTAACATATAGGTTTATAGAAACCAATACAGAGGTACTAAAATATAAGTTTATGGAAAAAAAACACAACGGTACTGACAGATAAGTTTATAGGAAACGACGCATAATTACTGATAGATAAGTTTATAGGAACCAACACATGATACTAACAGCTAAGTTGATAGAAAACAACACGTAGTTACTGACAGATAAGTTTATAGAAAACAACACATTTGTACTGACAGATGAGTTCATAGAAAACAACACACAGGTACAAAACAAAGTTGATAGAAAACAACATATATTTACTGACATAGACGTTAATAGGAAATTTAACAAGTAAGTTCACAGAAAATAATAGATATCTACTGACAGAGAGGTTTATAGAAAATTTTATAAATAAATGTATATAAAACAACACATAGGTACTAACATATAGGTTTATAGGGTTAGGGTTAGGGTTAGGTTTAGGGTTAGGGTTAGGGTTAGGGTTAGGGTTAGGGTTAGGGTTAGGGTTACGGTTTAGGGTTAGGGTTAGGGTTAGGGTTAGGGTTAGGGTTAGAACAAAGTAGCCAAAATTCGCTAAAATTTGGTGCTAAGAAATCATTAGCACAAATCACTGGTGTGCTAGGACTTTTATTTTTGTGCTAACAATTTTAGCGGTATGATGGATACAGGGGAGATAACTGGGAATGCACTTCCGGCGGTAGTTGGCTACCACACAGCGGTAAATGGCTACAAAATGGCTACTTGTGCTAACCAAATGGCTACAGATGGCTATCACATGGCTACCACATGGCTACCGATGGCTACCACATGGCTACCGGGGAGATAACTTTGAATGCACTTCCGGCGGTAGTTGGCTACCATGGCTACATTTTTGTCGGTAATTTAATACAGCGGTAATTTGGATAACGTTTTTGGGGGGTAAAATGGGGGCATGTTTTTTACAAGTTTCTGACCAAAAGAATCCATTTTAGAGCCCCTTTGCAAAAAAAATTTTGGGCGACGAAAAATTTTCAGATGTTTCAGTAGCCTCTATTTTTTTGTGCCTCTAGGTGTGTGATTGATTTTCATCCATTTGGCAGTCTATGCCAGCTCTTTACAACCCATATTCAGTTGGTTCGGTATTTGTTTTTTTGATTCGTTAAAATTGCGTCGAAAATGGCCAAGAATTAACTCGATCATGTCAAAAAATTCATTAATCAGAATTTTAAAATACTTACCGTTATTATAATGCTCATATCATAAAAGTGCTTTTCAAAGCAGAAATGGTTATTTCCAATGAGAAGAGTCAGCTTGTTAAAATACAATAATGTTTGGAGTATATGGTACTGCCCGGACACAAATATCAGATGTTTCAGTTCTGGAAGTGGAACTGACAGTGGCCTGTAACAAATTCCATACATCAATCTTTCATATCCTTTATGAATTATCATAATATGCATTGAATCCAATTTTTCCGAATTTTTAAAAGTGGTCAATTCTGTGATTTTTTTTAAGGTTAGTATATATGTATGTATATATTTATGTGTATTTATGTGTACGTGTGTGTTTGTATGTGTATGCATATGTGTGTATGTGTAGGTATGTATGTGTATGTGCATATATATGTTAGTGTGTAAGAGTATGTATATGTATGTATGTGTATGTATATGTATGTATGCGCATGTTTGTATATTTATGTGTATGTATGTGTACACATGTGTATGTATGTATATATGTGTATTTATGTGTACGTATGTGCATGCATATGTGTGTATGTGTAGGTATGTATGTGCGTATGTATATATGTGTATGTATGTGTGCATGTATATATGTTTATGTATGTGTATGTATATGTATGTATGCGTATGTATGTATATTTATGTGTATGTATGTGTACACATGTGTATGCATATATGTATGCTTATGTATGTGTATGCATATGTGTGTATTTGTACGTATGCGTATGTATGTGTATGTGTATATATATCTTAGTATGTATTTCTATGTGTGTGTATGTGTATGCATATGTATGTAGGTGTATATATATATATGTATGTATGCATATTTATGCATATGTATGTGCATGTATATATACACATGTGTATGTATGTGTGTGTATATATGTGTGTATGTACATGTTTATGTGTATGTATGTGTATGCACATGTGTATGCACGTGTGTATACACATAAGCATAGGTGTGTTTGTGTATTATGTGTATGTTTGTGTGTGGATGTTTATGCATGTGCATGTAGGTGGATGTATGTGTATGTATGTGTATATATGTGTATGCATGCGTGTATATATATATATGTGTACTACGTATGCGTATGTATGCATATGTATGTGCATGTATGTATATATATATATGTGTGTATGTATATATATATATATATATATATATATATATACATCCTAAAGGTAATACTCCTATCTATATCCAGAAGGTCATAATCCTATCTAAATCTTTAAGGTGATAGTCCTATCTATATCATCAAGGTGATAATCCTATCCATATCCTAAAGGCGATATTCGTAGGTATATCCTAGTGGTAATACTGTTATCTATATCCTAAAGGTGATATTCGTATCTATGTATTAGTGGTAATACTCCCATCTCTATCCTGATGGTGATATTCCTGTCATAAATATAATACACATATCCATAAGCTAAAGGTGATATTCCAATCTATATCCTAAAGGTGATACTCTTATCCATATCCTAAAGATGATATTCGTATCTATATTCTAAAGGTGATACTCCTATCTATATTCTAAAGGTGATTCTCTTATCTATACCCGTAATGAGATACTCCTATCCATATTTTAAAGGTTATATTCATATCTTTATCATAAAGGTGTTGCGCATATCCAGACCCTAAAGGTGATACTCCTATCTATATTCTAATGGTTATACTTCTATCCATATTCTGAAGGTCATACTCCTACCCATACCCTAAAGGTGATATTCTTATCAATATTCTACAAGTGACACTCATACCCATACCCTAAAGGTGATATTCGGTTAATTTTTTTAATTTATCTCTCGAGAGTGGATAAATATCGTAACCCACATGGGCAACTAAATGAGAATTTGTTTCTCCCATTATTTAACACGAACTTTATTTCAAAATTTGAAATTAATGCCTGGAAAGGTACGAGACATTATAATCCTCTAGAGGATTACAGATTCTTCCACCACTGGTTCAGCGAGATTAAAACGCCGTCATAATGGGAGAAACATGAAAACACCTCAGACCTAAATATTATTTGTTCAGGCTAAATTGACCCTACCTAAAATTTTGTGCCTATCCTAGCTATTTAATTATTTTTTTCTAAAAAAAATGTCAAAGTTGAAACATCTGCATGCCCAATATATTCTGTGCAAAAACAATTTAAACAAAAATTTCCAGGTTACCCTACATAAACTTTTTCACAGGGTTACCGGTCACCCTAAACACACAATTATTATTTTAGGTCTCATAATGATATGCATGTATCTTTTACCTCATCATCATAATATGTATTACAAAATAGGTTGTTTTACTCTACCTGATGTGTGAAAAAGAAAATGGATTCTCTACTGACACATAATGTATGACACACTGCACGCACTGTTGACTTTGACTCTCTCAAAGCAAAAAGAAATTGTAAGCCTTATCCTATATTTGTTTTCAAATAGAGTGAAGAAAACCGGTTTATTATCAAAATAATATGATACATTGTCAAACATTCATTAACAAATATTGTAATTGATTGTTAATAAAACGTTTAGTTCTAAATAATGTATTACATTCTCAAAAATGTAATAACACAATATTATTAATAGTGTTAAAGCCTGTTTGTAACGAACACATAATATATCAATCACTGCATGCATTGTTGAGTTTTGGACTTTCTCACAATAAAAATAAACAAATAAAGGTGAACTAGTGTTTGTGATCAAATATGGTGAAGAAAACCTGGTTGTTTTCAAACTAAAAATGATACATTGTCAAAAATTCATTAACACATATTGTAATTGGTTGTTAACAAAACGTTTAGTTCTAAATAATGTATAACATTCTCAAAAATGTAATAACAAAATATTATTAATAGGGTTAATGGCTGTTTGCAACACACACATAATATATCAGTCGCTGCATGCATTGTTGAGTTTTGGACTTTCTCAGAACAAAAAGAAAACATGAATATGATATTGTATGAGTGATCAAATATTGTGAAGAAAACACGTTGATGATTAAAAGAAAAATTGTACATTATAAGAAATCCATTAACACATAGTTTAATTTGTCGTTAATGACATATTTAGTTATACACAACTCATAGCAATCTCATAAAATTAAAACAACATACAAATAATAGGGTTAATGGCTGTTTGTGACGAACACATCATATATCAATCGCTCCATGCATTGTTGAGTTTTGGACTTTATCACAATAAAAAGAAAAAAATAAAGGTGATATTATGTTTGTGATAAAATATGGTGGAGAAAACCTGGTTGTTATCAAATTAAAAATGATACATTATCAACAATTCATTAACAAATATTGTAGTTGGTTATTAATAAAACGTTTAGTTCTAAATAATGTATTACATTCTCAAAAATGCAATAACAAAATAATATTAATAGGGTTAATTGGTGTTTGAAACGAACACATAACTCAGAACTAAAAGAAAACATGAATATAATATTGTATGAGTGATCAAATAAAGTGAAGAAAACACGTTTATTATTAAAATAAAAATTGTACATTATAAGAAATCCATTAACAAATATTTTAATTGGTTGTTAATGACATATTTAGTTATACACTACACATAGCAATCTCAAGAAATTAATAGCAAAATAAAAATAATAGG
>MJUT01025571.1:93290-103756 GCA_002080005.1 Gigantidas platifrons
ATGTGTGTTGTTTGTATTCTGTCATGTATAATGTGTGTTGTTTGTATTCTGTCATGTATATGTAATGTGTGTTGGAGGTATTGATTTTATCTCTTTTTCTACGATTTTTCTATTGTATTTGAGTGACTGTTGTGGTCGTGACCGTATGATAGTTGGATTTACAATTACCTGTACAATCAGTGCCTATCACCACTAATGTTGTGAGTTCGAATCCTGTTCATTGGGAGGTGTACTCGGTATAACCTTATATGATAAAATTTGTCAGTGACTTGCGAAAGATCAGTGATTTTCTCCGGGTACTTTGGTTTCCTCCACCAATAAAACATAATGCCATGATATAACTGAAATATCGTTGTAAATGGTGTTAAACACCATAACCCTACCCTACCCTGTTTCTATAGTTTTTCAATTGGATTTTGGAAATGTTCTGACAGTGTGGTATTGTTTGTTTTACATTTTGTTCATTTGTAATATTATCAATTTCAGGATAGATACAACGGAGACTTCTCAACCTTATGTACAGTACTGTGGTGTTCTGACGTCACTGGTAACGGATACTGCCACACCCACATCGCTGGTGACGGTACACTATGTGGTAATAAAAAGGTGCTTATTTAGTCTCAAAATGTTAAACCCTGGTTCACTTTACAAGAAAGATGTGTAAGAAAAGTGTGAAGAGACCAAATGTGTAAACAGAAGTCATAATTCAAATATGTAAACAGAAGTCATAATTCAAATGTGTAAACAGAAGTCATAATTCAAATGTGTAAACAGAAGTCATAATTCAAATATGTAAACAGAAGTCATAATTCAAAGAAGAACAAACAATATCATGGCCGAAAGAAACAGACAAATAGACAAGAAATGGTCAACAAAAGACTACACAGAAAAATAGAGATTATGTAACATGAATCTCATTAAAAATTGGATTAAATTAGTGTGCCTGCAGTTCCTGCTCCAGTAGTAGCACTCGTCATGTTACTTTTGTTAAAAATTTGGTGATAAGTCATGAATAAGAAAAGGACAGGATTGAGGAAACATATCCATGGTAATTTCCGATGCAGATATAAAACAGTCTACATGTAGTGTAGATATAGAAACATCGTTATAGCAAGTTATTATATAATGATGACAGAAACCTTGTAAGGGAATGGCCATTCAATGATTACTAACCTACAGTTGTTGACAGGATATGTTAGTCCCTTGAGCATTTGGCAAAAGCTATATCTGATAAGAGTAGCTCACAAGTTGTCTAGGAGATCATAATGATGACAAGTAACTGTTTATCAATTCTACTTTTTTACACTAGAATCAAATATCACAATATTATTTCTTTTTCAGTGGTGTAAAACTGGTGTATGTACTTCTGACTCAAACGCTCCATCTGGAAATGGTAAATAAATGTAATATTTAATTGTCTCCCGCCCCCGCAAAACAGAGCGGGGGATATGGAAATGCCGGGCGTCTGTCCGTCCGAGATATGTTGTAAGCGCTCTAAGATTTTTATTTGTTGACCAATATTGATTTCAAACTTACACACAAGCATTATATTAGGAATCTCTAGCTTAATATCGAAATTGGGCAAAATAAAAAAAAATTGTGAGAATGGTGGCCATTTTTAAGATGTCTGCCAAAACGCATCACAATTACAAAGTGCTACAATTTCAGCGAAAATTGATTTTTAGAAGATTTTCTACCTGAGGAATGTGATAGTGACCAATGCGATTTCAAAATGGCGGTCATTTTGGCAGCCATTTTTAAGATGGCCGCCAAAATGCGTAAAATTTCGAAGTGCTCTAATTTCAACGAAAATTGATATGTAGGGTTTTTCCCACATGAGGAATGTGATAGTGACAAAAGTTATTTGTTTTACTGGTACACATGTTCTTGTGTATGTGATGTACCAATAAAAATGTAGATACAGTCAAACCTGCTTTAGTGACCACCTTTATTAAACAACATCTTGTATTATGTGACCTTAGATTGTATTTCGTTTCACAGTGCATTTCATATCAATTAAACCTGTATTAAGCAATCACCTGTCTTATGTGACCATATTTCACTGTTCCCTTGGAAGGTCACATAAGATAGGTTTGACTGTATCTAATTTAGTGCACACAACACGTTTCTGGAATAATCTTCATCAGGTACACTCATAGTGAAAAGATTTGAAGGCTAAATAATTTAAAAGTCTTTTAAGAGCAAGTAAGCCAAAGGACCTAAACAGGAGTTATGGGACTTTGACTATTTTATACATCGTGTAACAGAGGAAGATCTTGTGAACGCAACTCCTGAAACCGTTCATCAGAATGTGTTCATGTATGGTAGGATTGTTAGTCATAATATGTAATTGAGCCTGCTATGCTGCCATTTTAATTCGACAAATTTTGTGGAATATGACCTTTTTCGACCTACTTAATCATAGTTGGATCTTGTTTAGACACTTAGCAAAAGGTCATATATGAAAGACATTAAACTGTTTATTTTTAGTCTAACATTTGCAAGAGGAAGTAATCAACCTTTATCAAATGCCATTGTTTTTCTGTCTTCCTCAAGGACTGATATATTCAGACTTTTTAATTTTGAAAACACAGTAGAGTGGATACCTTTACTGATATTAATATATCACATGGATAACATACTCACATTACACCTCTTTCTATTGCGGTGGGGGACCTGTAGCAATCTTGTTGTTATTTTAGCATATTACGCATGCTAAGGTTAATATCAATATTTTATTCACACTGGAGATTGAAAGTTAAGTAGTGATGCCATTTACCAGTTTAACCTACAGGTCTTGTATGTTCCAAGTCAGGCTTATAGTTACATCAGTTGCTGTCAATATTATTTCATTTTTTTTTTATGATTTTTCATTTCATATGATTATTTATGTTTTCTGCCAACTGTCTCAACAAACAAAGCCAAGCTGTGTAGTCTGATTCATATTGCAATTAACATATTTGTTCTGTGCAGCAGTATAAAAAAAATATAGATATGTATTCATCTTTGAACAATCATATTTTCCATCAACATACATCAACAAAAATATCTTGATTAGTAGGTTTGAGATTTGTAGTTAAAAATCTAATATGTTTTGAAGTTTGATCTATTCTCTCAGACTGCAGGTAATTTTCTGTGAATGACAACAGGTTTTTTTTTCTTGGAAACAAGACAATACAAAGTTTTGAGACTAGACAGATTTCAACATACATGTACTTCATCACTATGCAATTAACAACATTTCTCTTTTGTTTGTGAAGAGAAAACAGACAGAAAAATAACCGATAAAATTAACATTGTAGTTACTAGCAGCAAATTATGATTAATTAATGATCAATCATTGGCTAGTAGTAGTACTTAAAATACACAATGAATCCCTACATTTTTAAATAGAAAATAAACCCTATGAAATATTGCAAAATACTGAACGTCAACAGAAACCCACAGATTAATCCAATTTTGATGACCTTGTGATTTTAAATGAAAAATTGCTTTTATTGGAAAGTAACTAGTGCTCCTGAATTGTGTTAAACGAAAACTAAGAGTATGATTTTCGAAGGTAACTTCAAGCAGACAAATTTTTCTTATACATGTATGACACTAAATGTATAATTTTGGAGATAAAATTCTGATTGGGTACCACTTCCATGACATTTGAATGTCACATAGTTTAACTTAAGGTGAAATCTGTAGAAAGAAATGTATTTAACAAAGAATGATGAAGGGGATAATTGGTAGTGTATTAATCCTTCAAAGACTAGATCAAATGTATCGATTGATTTTTTTAATGACATATTGAGTTTTCTCCCTTAGATAACTGTCTCTATGGTGACAAGAAAGGTGCTATTTATAGTGATGGAAGGACATGTGCTGATTTAGTTGCATCAAATGCTGCATTCTACTGCCAACATGTAGGACAAGCCTGTTGTGTATCATGTGCTGCATATATTACAACAACAACATCAGCAACAACTACGTCTGGTCCGACGACAACAACCCAAACTTCCACTACGATAACGACGAGCACTGGCAGTTCAGTTTCTCAAAGTACTGTAACAACAGTTACTACGACAACACTTCCTACTACAACAACGCTTAGTAACCCTTTGGATGCTGACAGTCAGTGTGAAAGTAAACGAGGCACTGGATCACATATGTGCAGGGTAATATAAGATCATTGAATCCATCAAAAAATATGATCCTGGGACTTTACACTAAAAATAACGTCATAAACAAGGGAATTTTAATCAAAATAAAAATCTTGTGACTTCAAATCATGTATTTGCATAAGAAACATTGGAAACTTCCCATGATTCATTTGGTTTCTAGGGACCGTCATGGTCGTGTTCGTATGGTAGTTAGATTTATAACTACCTATGCAATCAGTGTCTATCACCACTACAGTTGTGAGTTCGAACCCCGTTCATGGTGAGGTGTACTCGATACAACATTATGTGATAAAGTGACTTGCGACAACTTGGTGGTTTTCTCCTGGTACTTCGGTTTCCTCCCCAATAAAACTGACCGCCACGTTATAACTGAAATATTTTTAAAAGTGGCGTTGAACACCATAACCTAGGGGTGTAACGATACACTTTTTCCACAAATGATACGTATTGTGATATTTGATCACGATACGTTTTATAGGAAACTAACTATTCCTTGAAGTCCATGCTGGTCGACATGGGCGCTGCCATGTTTTTTTTATATGAGGTCGCTTACGTACTAGCGGAAATTATTAATATTTGATATTTGATTAATTAATTTTAAAAGCGTAAATTAATCGATTCACTTTTCTCAAAATATTAATTAAATGATCACCAAAAGAAGAAAACGGAAGTTCAACACTACTTTTTTTTCAAAAAATTAGCATCATATCGTTTGTATCGTAAGCGGCCTCCACGTATCGTGAACCGAACCATCCCCAAAATAATCGTGATTTCGGTACATACGGTGAATCGTTACACCCTTACCATAACCCTAACCCCTTGTTATTATTCAATAGATCTTGCCATCATAATGGACCAATTCAACATCTCAACATCTTTGTAAATTACACTGAATACCAAGCGTCCACTACATATTTAAATTGTCAATCGACCACATCATTATCGTTATCAGAAAGTGATGTAATAATTAATAAAAAGATGTTTTAAACAGTGCTGGTTAACAGTTACAATCAATATTAACAAAACAAACAAAACACCTCTCACCTAAATTCATTACACATGGAAAAGACCATGACATATGATGTTGAATATCCAGGTCCTGGCTTGGGACAGGCACAAGAATGTGGCAGGGTTAAATCAGTTAATAAATTATGAAAAGAAAGTTTAAACAATTCCACCAATATCATCAACAAAACAAACAATCATCTCTCATCTTAAATCATTCATCATAGAAAAAAGACCACAAAATATGACATTGGAAATTCAGGTTCTGGCTTGGGACCGCAACAAAAACTTGATGGAGTTAAATAAGTTAATGGGATTCCAATCCTCCCCCTTTTGATAATTGAATCTCCAACTAATACAGCTTTCTCCCATTATTACGGCATTTTAACAACGCTGAACCAGTGGTGGAAAAATCTGTAATCCTCTAGAGGATTAAAATGTCTCATGTCTTTCCCCGCATTAATTTCAAACTCATTAATTTCAAATTTTAAAATAAAGTTCGTGTTAAATAATGGGAGAAACAAATTCTCCCATGTGGGTTACGATATTTCACCACTCTTGAGAGTTAAATTTAAAATTTTAACCACTCGCCTGACGGCTTGTGGTTAAAATTTTTTAATTTATACCGGATTTCCTGTACCATTTAACGAATGTATTTACCAATTGCTCAATGAATATTGACCAACTGGTATTTAAACTCCTAGAAGTCACATAGGTGTTGTTCAGAAAAAATTTAGAGTTCCTATTGTTAAGAAATCAAGTTGCTATTGTTGGCCAATCAATGAACAATAGGGACTGTGTTTAAACTTCTTTCCTGATGAAAACTTCCTCTCTGATGAAACTTCTTTGATTTTATTTCAAGTTGAAAAATATTTTCATTGGAATTTATTTCTTTTGTATAATTAGTATTATGCATATGAAAAAATATTATTTGTTCTAATTTGATGAATAAATGCAATTACATGTTTTGTACTTTTATTTGCTTTTTGGTTTGTAAATTACAATTTGGTCAAATATAAAATAATGATAATAATCCTGAAAATTATGTTAAACATCAATCAATCAATGGAAATCCTGTAGACACAATATTTATTTTTCTTACAGACTAGGGGGAATTTCCCTTGTTGAAGACCCCACGGTGACTGCAAGATGTATCATTTATCATTGTGTTCACTTACAATGTGCAAGGTTTTATTGTTCCTTGTACCTCATTTACAATAATACTTATATTAGTAAGCCAGTATATATTTCATCTGGGTATTGTTAGCAAATACACCCATATTCTAATGTTGTACAACAAAGCAGGGACCAAGTAATCCAAGAACAAAGACATTTTATCACTGTTTATTTGTAAAATTGGTTTGGGAGCTATATCTTGATATTTTACATTTTGTATAGTCCAATTGGCAACTCTGAAAATTGTAAAAAAAAAATATTTATGAAAATCAGGTTTAATTTTGTTCAGTTTTTTTCTGTATAGACATTTCATCTTTTATACTATACATATGAACTCTAGCAAATATTGTCAGATTTTTGGGACTCAAAATAAAAAAAAGTTACTCATTATCCTCCTATCTTATAAATATTTTTGTTCAAAATAGGAGTTTAATAGGTAACTTTTTTATTTTGAGTCCAAAAAATCTGTAAATATTTGCTCGAGTTTGTATATAGTATACAAGATGAAATATCTATAAAGAAAAAAATACAAAATTATATCAAATTTTCAATCAAATTTTCCCCCCTATTTTCAGAGTCGCCAAATGAACTATGAACTATGTAAATGTCTGCATTATGGATACTGCATCTTCCCAAGTCGAAGTTTTTCGATCTGCTTGTTCTCCCCACAAACAGATGGTGAACACAAGCAGATAACAAAACACTTGACTTGTGAAGATGTGATACAGTGAATCCTTGTGTGGACTATCAATATCACCTTCATGCATCTTATATACATGTATATGGAATTTGGTCATTGTTGGTACATGAAATCAGTATTTTGCAAATTTTAATATTGTATACATACATGTACTATATCCATATCTAGATATTGTTATTGTGAAAATGAGCAATTCACAAAACATTATTTTCCATATCTGCATGAATTCCAAAAAGAAGAAAAAAGGTCATAAATGTTAGAAAAATGTTTACCAGCTATCTAAATTAAAAACAATGGGAGTTAGTTCTCTCAAATTAGGAAAAGATTATAATATGATATTTATACAGTGCCTAGCTGTTATCAGGTATATGAAAGAAAAAAAAAATCATTCTAATGAAGTAATTTTTCAATATGAAATAATATCAAAGAAGTTTCATCAGAGAGAAAGTTTTCATCAGGAAAGAAGTTTAAACACAGTCCCCATTGTTCATTGATTGGTCAACAATAGCAACTTGATTTCTTAACAATAGGAACTTTAAATTTTTTCTGAACAACACCTATGTGACTTCTAGGAGTTTAAATACCAGTTGGTCAATATTCATTGAGCAATTGGTAAATACATTCGTTACATGATACAGGAAATCTGGTATAACTCTCTTGAGTGAAGAAATATGGTAATCCACGGGCAACTGAAGGAGAATCTATATATAAACAACCAAAAAAGACCTGCACAGAGATGATTCCACTAAAAAATCCACATACAATCATAATTATTTTTATTCTTTTTTTAATGTTATATATTTATTCTTGCACCTATTAGGGTCCGTTATGGTCATGATCGTATGGCAGTTGGATTTATAACTACCTATGTAATCAGTGTCTATCACCACTAATGTTGTGAGTTGGAATACCACTCAGGCGAGGTATACTCAATACAACATTATGTGAAAAAGTTTGTTAGTGACTTGCAGCAGATCTGTGGTTTTCTCCAGGTACTCTGGTTTCCTCCACCAATAAAACTGACTGCCACAATATAGCTGAAATATTGTTTAAAAGTGGCATTAACCCTAACCCCTAACCCTCTTGTACGTATTTTTCAGTTCTTCTACAGTGGTGATTATACGTCTATCTGTACAGTTATGTATTGTGCTAGGCCTAACTCTAATACATGCTATACTGAAACTGCTGCAGAAGGCACTATGTGTGGCAATAAAAAGGTATGTACAGTCAATTAACTCTCTTTTAACAAGTCACCTGTCTTATAAGGCCACTTTTTCTTTCTCCCATAGGTGACCTCTTAATACAGGTTAGACTGTACATGGTTTTATTAGATATTCTCTCAAATTCCCCAGGTTTATCACGTCAAAATGTTAACTGTTGTAAAATAATTTGTAACGGTAGATGTTTATTCGAGAATATTTGAAAAGAAAACAAATTGTCATTGTTGTTTTTCCATGAATATAAATTTGAAATATTTTCAAGCAACTATTATGATTATATATGTTTTAATTGTTGCTAAATTGAAATTACGAATATCCAAAAAAGTTTTCAACTCATCGCTAATCGATCAGAAGATTACATTTCAAACATACACACATTGTGACCTACGACAGGTTAGTGGTTTTCTCCTGGGACTCCGGTTTCTTCCATCAATAAAACTGACCACCACGATATAGCTGAAATATTATTGAAAGTGGCATTAAACACCATAAACCTAAACCAAACCACATTGTATGGCAAATCCATAAGTCTTTATTTGTGTTGTAGTGGTGTGTATCTGGAGTATGTACCTACGATGCCAACGCCCCAGCTGGAGATGGTATGTTTATGGAATCTTTTGTATATCACAGCAACTAGGCCTCAGTGGCATTAAGTTTTACCTATGTCTATATGTCTGTATATTCTTCCCACATTTGTTTGCGTCTCGATAACTTAATTTCCCCTGAAGCAGCTGGTTGATGACTTAAGCTCCCATGAAGCAAATCATTTCAAATGAATGCACAAGGTGATGGACCATAAAAGGCAGCCTAAGGGACAGACCATTTAACTTACAGGGGGTTTTTTTTCGGACAACACGAGAGTATTTATTTTTTTTGTCGCGCTAATTTTTTTTCCAGAATATAACATTAGGTTATATGACCAAAATATTTTTTAGAAAAAAAACATAGCCCCCACCCCCCCTGGAAGTTAAATGGTCCATCCCTAAGTTCAATTTTAAACTTGACAATTATCTCTGTTCTCCTGTTTACTTTAGCTGGAAGCAGGGACATCTGTGTCTTAAGGACATATTTTTGTCCATTGTTTTTTTTAATCAAGCCATGATTTATTATAGGTCTGAACTATTGGAATAATAACATGAACATACCTACTTTTTATGTATCAATAGAACCGTCATGGCCGTGATCGTAAGGTAGGTGTTGATATATTGACTTGTTCAAGCAGTGTCTGTCACCAATAAAGTTCAATTCGGGACCATGGTGAGGTGTACTCGATATAACATTGAGCAATAAAGTTTGTCGCTGACTTGTGGCAGTTCGGTATTTTCTCCGTGTACCTTGGTTTCCTGCACAAGCAAAATTGATAATCTCAATATGAATAAAATCGGAATACTGTTGGCAGTGCCACCAAAACACCCATTGCATAAACCCTAAATTATTATATGAAAATAATGACCTGCTCATACATATAGTAGTTTAAAGTCCATTTTACATTCCACCAATAAAACTGATAGACACGATAAAACTGACATATTGTTAAGCATTACCATGAGAAAAGTGTTGTATTTCATATCAAGACTCTTAAATGTAATAGGTTAATAGTTATACATTTATTTATCTCTCTGTAGATACCTGTCTGTATGGTGACAGAAAGGGTGCTATTTTCAATAATGGCTGGACTTGTGCTGACATGGTAAGAATTGCTCCCAATAATTGTGCGGCTGTACCAACACAATGCTGTGCTTCATGTGCTCCATCCACAACAACATCAACAACAACTGTTACAACAACAACCCAGGCTCCAACAACTACCCAGGCTCCTACAACTACCCAGGCTCCAACAACTACCCAGGCTCCTACAACTACCCAGGCTCCAACAACTACCCAGGCTCCAACAACTACCCATGCTCCAACAACTACCCAGGTTCCTACAACTACCCAGGCTCCTACAACTACCCAGGCTCCAACAACTACACAGGCTCCTACAACTACCCAGGCTCCAACAACTACCCAGGCTCCAACAACTACCCAGGCTCCTACAACTACCCAGGCTCCAACAACTACCCAAGCTCCAACAACTACCCAGGCTCCAACAACTACCCAGGCTCCTACAACTACCCAGGCCCCAACAACTACCCAGGCTCCTACAACTACCCAGGCTCCTACAACTACCCAGGCTCCAACAACTACCCAGGCTCC
>MJUT01025571.1:110934-139461 GCA_002080005.1 Gigantidas platifrons
GTACGCTCATAGTACACCATGTTCCTGGAATAGCCTTTATCAGGTACGCTCATAGTACACCATGTTCCTGGAATAGCCTTTATCAGGTATGGTCATAGTACACCATGTTCCTGGAATATCCTTCATCAGGTACGCTCATAGTACACCGTGTTCCTGGAATAGCCTTTATCAGGTACGCTCATAGTACACCATGTTCCTGGAATAGCCTTTATCAGGTATGCTCATAGTACACCATGTTCCTGGAATAGCCTTTATCAGGTACGCTCATAGTACACCATGTTCCTGGAATAGCCTTTATCAGGTATGCTCATAGTAAAAAGATTGGAAAGCCAAATAATTGAATAGCCATTGGGAGCAAGAAAACTAAAGGACCTAAAGAAGGAAACTAAAGAGCCTAAAGAAGGAAACTAAAGGGTCATAAGAAGAACACTAAAGGGCCATAAGAAGAAAACTAAAGGGCCTAAAGAATCAAACTAAAGGGCCTAAAGAAGGAAACTAAAGGGTCATAAGAAGAACACTAAAGGGCCATAAGAAGAAAACTAAAGGGCCTTAAGAATAAAACTTTAGGGCCTAAAGAATCAAACTAAAGGGCCTAAAGAAGGAAACTAAAAGGCCATAAGAAGAAAACTAAAGGGCTTTAAGAAGGAAACTAAAGGGCCTAAAGAAGGAAACTAACGGGCCATAAGAAGAAAACTAAAGGGCTTTAAGAAGGAAACTAAAGGGCCTAAAGAAGGAAACTAAAGGGCCATAAGAAGGAAACTAAAGGGCCTAAAGAAGGAAACTAAAGGGCCATAAGAAGGAAACTAAAAGGGCCATAAGAAGAAAACTAAAGGGTCTAAATAAGAAAACTAAAGGGCATAAAGAAGAAAACTAAAGGGTCTAAAGAAGTAAACTAAAGGAATTAAAGAAGGAAACTAAAGGAATTAAAGAAGGAAACTAAAGGAATTAAAGAAGGAAACTAAAGGGCCTAAAGAAGTAAACTAAAGGGCCTAAAGAATAAAACTAAAGGGCCTAAAGAAGTAAACTAAAGGGCCTAAGGAAGGAAACTAAAGGGCCTAAAGAATAAAACTAAAGGGCCTAAAGAAGTAAACTAACTAAAGGGCCTAAGGAAGGAAACTAAAGGGCCTAAAGAAGTAAACTAAAGGGCCTAAAGAAGTAAACTAAAGGGTCTAAAGAAGTAAACTAAAGGAATTAAAGAAGGAAACTAAAGGAATTAAAGAAGTAAACTAAAGGGCCTAAAGAAAGAAACTAAAGGGCCTAAAGAAGGAAACTAAAGGGCCTAAAGAAGGAAACTAAAGGGCCTAAAGAAAGAAACTAAAGGGCCTAAAGAAGGAAACTAAAGGGCCTAAAGAAGTAAACTAAAGGGCCTAAAGAAGGAAACTAAAGGGCCTAAGGAAGGAAACTAAAGGGCCTAAAGAAGTAAACTAAAGGGCCTAAAGAATAAAACTAAAGGGCCTAAAGAAGTAAACTAAAGGGCCTAAGGAAGGAAACTAAAGGCCCTAAAGAAGTAAACTAAAGGGCCTAAAGAAGTAAACTAAAGGGCCCAAAGAGGATACACGCATAGGAGGGGTGATTGTTCATGTTTGACAATAATTTATATTTATCAATGACTTTGATACTTTATTGTAATATAGTACACCATGTTCCTGGAATAGCCTTTATCAGGTATGCTCATAGTACACCATGTTCCTGGAATAGCCTTTATCAGGTACTCTCATAGTACACCATGTTCCTGGAATAGCCTTTATCAGGTATGCTCATAGTACACCATGTTCCTGGAATAGCCTTTATCAGGTATGCTCATAGTACACCATGTTCCTGGAATAGCCTTTATCAGGTACGCTCATAGTACACCAAGGGCCTAAAGAGGATACACGCATAGGAGGGGTGATCATTCATGTTTGACAATAATTTATATTTATCAATGACTTTGATACTTTATTGTAGGATTGGGAGTCTGATATTGAAGATTTTGATACTTTATTGTAGAATTGGGAGTCTGATATTGAAGATTTTGATACTTTATTGTAGAATTGGTAGTCTGATATTGAAGATTTTGATACTTTATTGTAGAATTGGGAGTCTGATATTGAAGATTTTGATACTTTATTGTAGAATTGGAAATCTGATATTGAAGATTTTGATACTTTATTGTAGGATTGGTAGCTTAATAGTAGACCATGATATTGTGGCAACAGAAAATTCGAATGGAAATATAATAGCTGCTGTAAATGATCTTGTCAATGGATACGGAAATCTGACGATAGGGAATGATTCTGATGTCGCTGCCTTGTCTGCTTCTATTACTAATGAGGAAAATGTCACATGTATGTGTATTACTAGTAATAAAATGAAAAGCAAAAAATATCACTCCATCAAAACAGTTCCACAATCCAAAAAATATCACTCCATCAAAACAGTTCCACAATCCAAAATGAAAAGTCGTAGAAACAAAGGCAAAATCAAAACCCCTAGCACACATATACATGAACACTCACTTTCCTGACCTAGTACAGACATTTCAATAAAAAGTGAGGGGGGATGGGGTGTGCTAAACTATTCTTATATACCCAAGTAATTTGTCATGTTGTTAGGGAACAGGATATTGTTAGGGGTTTGAAATCTTTTAGATTGAAGTAGAGGACTTTTGAAAGTGGACATATACATATATTATTACATTATGTGTTCATGCCCATGTGATTGGTTAAAAGGATGACACATCATCAGTCAATGAAGTGCATTACCATTACCAATCCCACCTTGCCCTCTTCTGGGAACTATTGTAGCACATCATGAAAACTAATAACTACACACAATAGACACGGGTGGTTTGCTACGTCACACGCACGGATACTTGAACATCGCCTAGAGGTAGGTTTATGCAGTTTTACAATTTAAAAAAAGGAAAACTAACAAAACCAAGTAGTTCACCGAAGGGCCCACATATCAGACTTCATTGTTAGCATAAATTCATTGCGTGGAAACCCTTTTTTGCAAACACTTCTCTACAGTTAAATGGGTTATGTGTGAACGGTATCCTTGCCCAGAATTTTAACTATACAGATTGTTCTTAGTTTAAATCAATTACGTTATTATGGAATTTAAATTTTATGGTTTTCCTGTCGAAAAAAAAATTGATTGATTGGATGCATTAGGTTGGTCATTGTTAAGTGTATAATGCCATTTTCAAGAAATTACTTTAATTATAAATTGGTTGTCTTGTTTTATTGGTGAACAAAAATCAGAATATTAGGAGAAAACCATAGATCTCCCACAATTCACTGACAAATAAGGCTAATAACAAAATAACCGAACACCAAGCAATCTTACAAAGGGAAAGGCAAAACTCATAAATCAATAAACAGACAAAATCAGTCACCAGGTTGTATTGAGTACACATTACCGCGGGCAGGGCAGGAGTCACGTTTTTAAACTTTTTGGGTGATATTCACTGTTGGCATAGGTAGATGTTAGTCCAATTACCATACGATTGTACAAAAAAAAATATGTCATTTTCAGCATCGGTTGTACTGTAAGCATACTTTCATTCCGCCGTGTGTTTATTCCGGCCAAACATTATTTACTAGGGACAATTGTATGTAAATAGTGTGAAAACGTCGAACAAGGTATATTTGTTTACGTTTATTGTACTGGTAAATTGTTTACGTAATAATGGGTAAAAATGATAGGGCTTGGAACGAGATTAGGATGAAGATACAGACAAACATTTCTTCGGAATCCTAATCTCAACGAAATTATATCTTATTTGTGTAGTCTTTCCTTTTGTATAAAACACATTAGTGTAGAAATTCCACGACAGAAATGACAGAAATACACTTGTGTATTTCATCTGATGGAATTAAACACACTAGTGCAAGGTAGAAATACCCAGACATTCTACACACCGGACAGAAAGTACGCTTACACAAAAAATTCAGCCAGTGTATACTTCATCCGGTGGATGAAATTTCCTAGTGTTTAATATCCACCAACATAAATGCACTAGGGATATTTTACACTAGACACGGATTAAAAAACCTAGTGCATTTATGTTGGTGGATATAAAACACTAGGAAATTTCATCCACCGGATGAAGTACACTGGCGGAATTAATCCACTGTTACAAAACGAAATGATATTAGATGCTTATTTTGTATACTAATACACATATACCTTTGTTTCAGCATCTCTGAACACTGGTGATGACCTTTGTCAACTTTATAACCAGATAGACAGCTGTCCAAGTGATTATGAATGTAAGATCAACACAACTGATAATTCACCATACTGTTCGTAAGTTTATTTTTATAGTTATACTATAGGTTTTTAGGTTTAGGTAGTTTATGGTGTTCATTACCACTTTCAACAATATTTCAGTTATATCGTGGTGGTCAGTTTTATTGGTGGAGGAAACCGGAGAAAACCACTGATCTGTCACAAGTCAAAGACAAACTTTATCATATAATGTTGTATTGAGTACACCTCGTCTGAGCGGGATTAGAACTCACAACATCAGTGGTGATAGGCACTGATTGCACAGGTATTTGGAAATGCAACTACCATGCGATCACGACCACGACGACCTCATAATTATACTATATCTAATTGACGAAATTCATTATCAAAAATATGTCATGGATTACCATATAATGCAATAACTCACGAATGCTATTTATCATTTTTAATTGATGACTTTTAACATTTATTATAATGACAATAGTTTTGTTACCATGTCGGCATTTGCGCTTAGTTTGATTATGTTGGAAATGGTCAAAGGGACATATCTGTATAACATATAGAAAAGTAGCTCTGACAATGAAATGGCACCAAATATAACAAGAGTGGAAATAGAAAAGACAATTTCACTGTAAAATTATCGTTTTTATTTAAGTCGGAATTTTCTGTAATTCACAATTATCTGTGTAATAATACTTTTTATTCGCTACTTTCATTTGACAATCATTATGTTTTATATGTTAAAGATATCTTTGCTGACAAGGTTAAATCTTATTACTGTTTAGTAAAAGTGAAAGTTAGTTGCCAATCTATTTCCGTAGGCAGTATGACATCATCAACTTCTTAACGCATGTGACAGCACATTCCAAAATCATGGCAGACTTTAGGAGATAAGAGGATATATATAATAGTGCAACATTTTCACTTAAAAACAATAATTTTGGCTATCAACGTAGAATGTATTCTTTCATGTATATGTTTTGTACAGTCAAAGCTTGTTGTCTAGAAATCAGATAAGTCATTTAATTGGACAACTTGAAATAAAACTGGCATACGTTTGAAGTAATCTATGTCTCTCTGATTTCGCCACAAGGAGGTTCGACGGTATAGATTTAGTGTGTTATGTAAAGACCAGAAAATGAAGATTTGTATTTTTTGTTGTTAGGGATATTAAACATAATATATCCTATGCTATATCTGGTAAAACACACTAATGAACTTGTCACTTGTAAACACCTTCTTTAAAAGATAGACATAAAGTAATATTTTAATCTTTTAATATTATTTGCATTGTATGTTCTAATTTTCTCATTTCTATTTGTAGAGCTTTAATAAGTGCAGGTAAGTCAGTAACATATCAGAGACTAAAAACCAGAGAATGTTGCCACAATACAAAGACTTACGAATCAAAACTTGTAAAAGTTCCAAACCTCGAACAAAACACATGAATGTTGCCAGAACTCAATGACAAACCAATCAAAGCTGTAGATGTTAAGAACTTAAAAACCAATGAAAAGCTCATAAAAAGGCCATTGAGCTTGAGGGTTTTCTGGATGCAAAAAAAAACATGATCATTTCCATCAATGAAATACATGTATGGTAATTTGCTGTCACACTTCCCATACTTCAGCTAAGTATGCAGAATCTTAACATTTAAGTCTCGGAAATATGTTTGATTCCTCAGAGCGCAAAATTTAAACCTCGTAAAAGTTACCACATGTATTTATAGTATTATTACATAGATGCCCATGAAATAAGTTGAGATTTCACAGTGAAAAAATAAATGGTAATTAAACCAATGAAATAAAACACTTATTTCGTTGTCATGTCACATGACCAACGTTGTCACAGTTGAAAACATCATTGAGCATCAAACAATGAAAAATAAGTACAGTCAAACATGTATTAAGAGATCACTCTGGGGCAAAGAAAAGGTGACCTTCTAAAATAGGTGACCTATTAATAGAGGTTAAATTCTAATGAAATTTTCTATGACAGGACAAGAAAAATGTGACCTTTTAATACAGGTGGCTGCTTAATAGAGGTGACTGCAAGGGCAGTTTTGACTACATACCTTTTAAACAAAATGTTAAAATCTATGTGATAAATAGTATAACTATGGCATTTTGATTACTGAAAATATATCACTCGTAAACAACGACAATTCACTCGTGCACTTACAAGCAATCATGAATTACCGTGTCGTTCTGTTACTCATGATATATTTCCCAAATTCGGAACACATTAGTAGTTATACTATAATTCTTTTGTTCATTTCAGATTATTATGGTCTATTAATGGGACTTGCTATTGGATTACCAGTTTTTTTCCTATTTCTTGGATTCGGTTTGATGCTATCTGTGTATTGTAAGCATCAAAGGCATACACAAAAACGTTCAAAAGATAAAGATCAGGATCTTGATAGGTATTGTATCACTTGTATAAATGTAAACATATTTGTGCCCTGGAATACTTATGCAATCTTGTTACTTGAAACATGAATGCATTCTTTTCCTTTGATCTTTTACTGGTTTATATACCAGAATTTAAGCAACAGCTAAGAACTATGAAATAATACATGCAGATATGATATATTGCACACTTTATATCTGGGCTGTGGTTTTATTACTCTCAGAGCCATGTAATAATCAACGACCTAGATATGGTACTGCATGGCTTCATGTTACAAATCATTTATACCACGGTTGAGCGGTTAAACAATCTCTCTCATTGATTGTTTGACAGTTTAACTCTGAAAACCATTGTATAAATATATTCTTGCATGCAATCAACTGATTATTATTTAAGATCTACCAATACTAGCAATTAATTTGTACCAAGACCAAATTAAAATTTTATGAAAAAAACATTGCATTATTCATGTACTATTTAATGGAATGCATCACCTTCAAACTTTAAACACAGTAAAAAATGTAAACATCTTCAAAAAGAACAAAAATATAGGGAATATTTGTAATTACAACAAGAACATGATTAAGTATATTTTAATATACCATATAAAACATGTTGTGTGCCTATATTTGGGATCGTAAAGAAATTTCATCTAAAACTCAAAAAGTGTTAAGTAATCGATGATCGGAACACCACTAGTTCTGATTGGACGATGTTGTTGTACTTGTACTTGTACAAAACTCTTATTTTTTGGCAAAGCCATTGGCGAGAACAAATAGTAGTGAATTGTGAAAAGCGATTCCCTAAACACAAGTATTTTAAAGTTTTTAAGGTTTTAAGAGTTTACGAGAGAGTAACACAGAATATTATATGTTTGAAGATATTTAAGAGTAAAATAATGATACCATGAAATAGTGCAGTGTTTCCCAAGGTAAATTGAAGTTGAATGGACATTTGGTCCAGTAAAGGAGTATGAATTACTGGACCCAGCATCAAGTTTAAAGGACATGCACATGCTCCACAGAGGAGGTGCTCAGATTCCTACTGGTCATTTGATTTAGTAATGAATAAATTTTTACTGGACCAAACCAGTTTTGACTGGACATTTGATTCAGTAATGAATAAACTTTTACTGGACCAAACCAGTTTTGACTGGACATTTGATTCAGTAATGAATAAACTTTTACTGGAACAAACCAGTTTTGACTTGATATCGCTGCATGTCAGACGGCCCTGGGGAATGACTGGGTCACACATTAGTATGTACACAAATTTAAAAGAAAACAATACAAAGAGCTGACAACAAGAACTCACACAAAACAACCAGAAATGTGGCCAGTTGCTAAGGAGGAATTATCTCTTGGTCTATATATGCCATTCTGGAAATGTGGCCAGTTGCTAAGGAGGAATTATCTCTTGGTCTATATCTGCCATTCTGGAAATGTGGCCAGTTGCTAAGGAGGAATTATCTCTTGGTCTATATCTGCCATTCTGGAAATGTGGCCAGGTGCTAAGGTGGATTTATCTCTTGGTCTATATATGCCATTCTGGAAATGTGGCCAGTTGCTAAGGAGGAGCTAAGGAGGAATTATCTCTTGGTCTATATATGCCATTCTGGAAATGTGGCCAGATGCTAAGGAGGAATTATCTCTTGGTCTATACCGGTATATGCCATTCTGGAAATGTGGCCAGGTACCAAGGAGAAATTATCTCTTGATCTACATATGCCATTCTGGAAATGTGGCCAGGTGCTAAGGTAGATTTATCTCTTGGTCTATATCTGCCATTCTGTGTCAAGTGTTTGCATGCAAAAGTTAGAAATGAAAATGTCTACATGGTTCTGCAAGTATGACAATAAAATTGCATATTCGAAAGTCTTGATTGCTAAACCTTTTAGGATGAAAGAAAGATCTCGTAAAAATAAATTTCTGTATGTGAGAGGACTATTGAATGGTAACAACGTCTGTTCAGAAGGATATATAGGTTCTCCTTCAGTTGCTCGTGGGTTACAATATTTCTCCATTCAAGAAAGTTAAATTAAAAATTTTAACCACAAGCCATCAGGTGAGTGGTTAAAATTTTTAATTTAACTCTCGAGAGTGGAGAAATGTCGTTACCCACATGGGCAACTGAAGGAGAATTTGTTTCTCCAATTATTTAACACGAACTTTATTTCAAAATTTGAAATTAATGTGGGGAAAGGAATGAGATATTTTAATCCTCTAGAGGATTACAGATTTTTCCACCACTGGTTCAGCGAGGTTAAAACACCGTAATAATGGGAGAAATCTAATTTAATACACACAAGATGTTTCTAGAATAACCTTCATCAGGTACACTCAAGGTCAAAAGATTGGAAAGCCAATAATTTGGGAGCAAGAAAATCAAAGAACTTAAGCAAAAAGCAAAAATTATCTAAGGTTACCTATTAGTGTATTAGGATTTATTAGTCATAAGTCGTTTTCTCATTCCTGAGTTGGGGGCTGGTGTGGTCTTGATTGTATGGTAGTTTGATTTATAACTACCTATGCAATCAGTGCCTATCACCACTAAAGTTGTGAGTTTGAATCCCGCTCAGGCGAGGTGTATTCGATACAACATTATGTGATAAAGTTTGACTTGTGACAGGTCAGTGGTTTTCTCCAGTTTCCTCCACCAATTATAAACTGACCGCAATGATATAACTGAAACATTGTTGAAAGTGGTGTTAAACACTATAGCACCTCCTATTCCTCAGTGTGTTAAGATCAGTTAATCATTAATCATTTTCTTATTTTGTAGAAGCAGTCGTCCAGATCCACAAATTTTTGCAAGCAATATGCCGCATCGTTACAGAAGTTTTGGTAGGAAATCTGATCAAATGTTTCGTAGTTACTGGGACAATGGAGGGTTTGAATCTTATGGCGACTATGGTAGTGCTTTCTATCAACCAAAAGATTTACCTGGTAAGATAAACCAATAATATTCTATTATTGTCTTCTCCTGATGGAAATGTTTTCCTATAGTGTTGTCTGGTGAGGTATAGTAGTCAACTAGAAAAGACTATAGGAACACTGTTCCTGAGGGAGAAGACAATAATATGTTTAGTACATGTATATAACATCTCATTCTGGACATAAAAGAAAAAATACACTCAAATTCAACATTATAATAATAATAATAAAATTGCCAAACCTTGTCATGTAAACAGTGACGTCTATATCAACAGAGGTCAATCTTGCCAAAAATATTTTTTAAAAATAACACATATAGAGCCCATGGGAAATCATTTCAAACTGGTATAGTTCACGTTTCTAGATATAATCACCCATTGTCAAGATTAATTATACACTGTTCAAAAATAGTAACCATCCAAACAAAATAAAGTATTTTCATATGTTATGTACTAACGAGTATGTATTGCATGTACATGTATTCTAATGCAATTATAATGTAACGTGTATTTTCATTGGCCCTCAAGGGCCGTAAAATCTGCAGTTGACAGGCCTAAAGGAATGCTATATTCCTATGCTGAATGCACTTGTTTGTAAACAATATGGCTGACACAGATATTTCCGACTATGAATTTGACGCTGACGACCTGTTTAGGAAATAACTGTATTGTATTTGAAAATTTCACTGCATCAATTGGAGATTTGATGGTCGCAAATCGAATTTACTGTCCATTCTAATGCAATACTGAACATAAAAATGTATTCTTGCATATCCCTGGGTCTAAAAATCCCAAAAATTAAAATTCCGGGAAATAGAGTTGAACGACTTTGGCACATAAACAACGTGACGTCATATGAAGACTTCCAGTTTAAAATGTAAAGATCAGACGTTATTTGGCTTCATGTACGCTTCAATTTAGATAGAAATTTAACTAAAATAAGTTTTCAAGGTAGGCATTTTAATAATTTTTATGTATTGTTGTACATATGACATGTAGGATTTCACGTTTTCAAGATGACGGATCCTTAAACAACTACATTACTATTTTTTTAGCAGAAGGAATTTGAAAAGTGCATATATTTCGTCATTTATTTGTATGTTTTCAAACTAGTGTATACACGTTGGGAGAATTTCATAAGAATAGGAATAACAGTACTGTATTTGAAGAGTTGTCGGTGTCAATTGTGGATTTGATGGTCGCAAATATCCGTTTTACTGGCTCCGCTTCGCGTCTCCAATAAAACTGCATTTGCGACCATCAAATCTACAATTGACACCTCCAACTCTTCAAATACAGTACTGTTATTCCTGAATTGAAGAGCTCTATAAAATATAAAATTATTGACTTTCAAAACATAATTTTTTCTTCTTTCGTAACTGGAGCTTTTCCACGTTAAGCATGTTAAAAGTTGTGAGTTTGAATCCCACGTCATGAGCAGGATTCGAACCGAGTTCACAACTTCAGTGGCGATAGGCACTGATTGCACTGGTAGATATCCAACTACCATACGATCATGAACAGGACAGCCCCCCCCACCCTATATCTGAAAAGGGACCTGGGTGGAGAGTAGTTAATGTCGTTATAACTTGACTGGGTTTTTCTCCTCCAATAAATCGTGTTGTCATAATACAACTGAACTGGCAATAATTCCAAATTACTCGTAACCCATATACTTCTAAATCTAATAATCTGATTGGACGATTTTAAAATACAAATTTCAATTTGTGTGTGTTTTCCTTTTCAGCAAATGGTTATAATAGTGATATAAATACACATATTCCTACAGCGAAGCTTTTCAAATCACACGCCTGGTAAGTTCAGTTTAATAGATATTAATTAGTTAAGATAATCAACAACAAAATCATGTTTTCAGTATTAGATAATGTTTCATTAAATTGTTTTGCCATAATATAATATCTTTTTAGCTCACCTGACCAAAGTCCACGTAAGCTTTTGCCATCACTTGACGTCTGCTCAAATCTTACCTGCAGCTACATGGTATTGAGTAGTTCAGCAAATCTTTCTTTTTATTTTCAGCAAATTTATATCGAAATCACATCAAAATCTTCTGCTCAAAAATTTAAGTTGAAATGATCTTTGGTTGGCCAATTTTCAAAATTATTTGTGACACTCCCATTTTCTATACACTTTAGAAGTCAAATTGACTGATTACATGCTGCCTCTAGTTTAATGTTATCAGAAAGACCTGAATTTAGCATAGACATATCTGTATATATGGATTAACAGTAATTAAAAAAATAAAAGGAAAGCTTAACCGTGGACCATAGTTGATGGTCCTTTGCTAAAATTTTAATTATTTTGTGTCAATCGAAAATTCAATGACAGAAAAACAAAGCACAGGACCCGATTGGGGAAATATTAAAAAAAATATTCATATCAGAAACCAATGAACCATTTGATAACCAACTTGGCTGGAAAATTCCTTAGATGGTCCTTTACAAAAATGTTGTTGTTTGTGTTGATCGGTAATCCAAGATGGCTGCTATTACAGGACTTAAATTTAACATAGGACCCTGTGGGAAAATGACAAATATAATTTTTCTCAGATAATCTATAACCATGAAGCTTCTAAAATCATATTTAGACCAACATTGCTACAAATGTCTCCCACAAATTATGAGACTACATTTCTGAATTCTGTTTAAATTTTTTTCTTGTTTCAGACACAAAGTGAAAGGTCATCTTATATATAAACTTGGTGCATCTCATAGACTTCTACACCTTAAAAGATATTTTCATACTTCTTCAAGTTTATATACTGTACCTGTTTACTGAATGTGAAGAACAAACCAATGCATGGGTCCATGGTCTAAAACTAATCCAGAGAAATGTTGATCATGGTCAATAGTTAGATAATTAAAATAATATTATAATTTTACATTAAACTTGTTATTTTGTTATTACTTTATAAGGGCAGATCAATTGTAAAAATGTGTATTCCTTAAAAAAGGAAGGGAGATAAATTTGATCATTTTAACAGGAATGTAAATTGTAATAATGTTTAAATAGAATGGTAATAAACTATTGCTTCAACCATCCTAAGCATAGGACCAAATATATGATATTGGTCACAATTTTATACATAAAATACACAGAACTCACATGACCATAGTAGACAATGAACTAGCTCTTATTTGCAAAATAAGATTTATCCCTTCCTAATACAAGGTAATCGTATCTACCTTGGCCATTCTTTTTGATGAAACAAAGTTGAATTAATTCTTTTCATCTGTCTTCGATTTTAGTGGGGAATAGTTGTTTAGAAGGTAGAAAAGTCAAATGTTTTAATACTATTGCACGAGGAGAGGGACTTTGATTGTATGTACTCTAACAAATCTTTAAAATTTTCAAAAATCCACATGTCATTCATACCGCCGCTAGTGTCACATTAATTCCGAGCTTGGTTTTGATTGCTGATAAAATAGATGTTAATAATTTGGAAAGAGTTATATGGACACAGCAATATACTAGTAACGCTGTTTGTAAGAACACCTGTGCAATTTAGATATCTAGTAGAATGAAAGAAGATCCAGTTCTTCATCATTGAAATACAAAACAGACGTATGAGTTTCCAGGATTTCCCCTTTTGTAAGTGTCATCGTGGTATGTACAGGGTTGTCAAGTGAATTATCAATAGCTAATTCCTCTATCAAGCAGTCTGTGTAATATTAGTTATCTTGGTGTAATCAGAAGTGTACGGAATTTTACACCGGTGTAAAATTCCGTACACCCCTGATTATGCCAAGATAACGAATTTATTTCTTATGAAGCTTTCCTTTACTTCTTTTGATTACACCAAGATAACGAATTTGATTTTTTTTAATTTGAAAATGTACGGAGAAAAAAGTACGCGAAAATGTATTGTATTATAACGTCATATCTTCGAAAAACAAGTAACGTTGTATATGAATCATTTCGGTTTGGGTGCTTTTGAAAAGAAGTTGAAGTATTTAGAGAAGACGAAAAAAGGCGATTGAAAGAAGAAGAAGTATTTAGACAAAGAAGAAGAAGAAGTATTTTCTAAAATTTCTGCTTCTGTATGGGAAGCAAATCTTTTCGTCGACATTTTTCCTTTGCGTTGTTAGCAGACGTAAATAAATAAAGTTATTTCCCTCTGGTTAGCAGACATAAATAAATAAAGTTATTTCCCTTTTACTGTCTACGCAAAAAACAAAAAACAAAAAACAAAAAGCAAAAAAACAGCGCATTGAGAAAAATGATATTTTGTTTTCGATTTTACATACATACACATATTAGTGTTTATAATCATCAAATTTTATGTAAATGTATCATTTCATATCATACTATTGCTGTGCGTAGTTCAAAATTACTTTTTTATTTAATCCCGGGTGTAAATGGTTTAGCTGGGGTGGGGTGCTATTTACACCTGGGTAACTAACCAATCAGATTGCAAGATTCTTGCTTCATAAGAAATAATGTGATTTACATACAAAAATTATATTGTTAGAGGCCTTGTCTGCAGGGACAGCAACATACTTGTCATGGAGGTAGGGAAAGGTGCTTAGCAACATTTGTGACTGTGTGTCGAGGATCAATTGAATACATTGTATGCACTGAAAATGACATTGAAAGCAATAAAATGTGATCTAAATGTATTTAATTATAACATTTTAAAAATATATAAAATTCCTTTTCTTCCGAAAGAATATTCAGAAACTTGTTTTCTTTGTATAACTTCCCATTTGTTATCTTTTTCCAAGCTGTACATCATTGGTTCCAATATCTTATCATAGCAAGGGTTTTTCAAATATTCCTCTCTCATTGCAATAACAATGTATCCTCCTTAAAAGGAAAAAAAAACAAGGAAATTCACAATCCTTAAAATGTTTGTGCATTGGAATTAATCCACCGAATCTCAATTATCTAAACTGGCTTTTGGAAGTATGACTTCATCATGGTGCCATTAATATTGTGAGAGGTTATAACCCTGGAACAAATGGACTCCTTCCGGTTTTATGAGATTTTGTCTTGCCTGATTTGTTGTTCCTTTGTTTGAAGTTTGAAGATACCAAATAGGGGTAATCAGAAGTTGTAAATCTAAGGAAGACAGACAATACAATGGCCAAAGGAATAAGGCCAAACAACCATCTACAAAACATTACACATAAAACTAAAGAATGAACAACACGAACCCCACTAAAAACCGGGGGTGAACATGTGACGGAACAGAAGTTCCTCTATAATATTTATTCCTAAGAAAATGTATTATGTAATAAAATTTCCAAAAGGAATTTATTTTATGTAATACATGTTCCACTGACATAATAAAAAATACCAGTACAATGGAACATGTATTACATAAAATAATTTCCTATTCGGAACTTTTATTATATAATAAATTTTCTTAGATACAAATATTATAAGGAACAAATAAGTTTAAAATGGAACAAATATTACATAAAATATTTTCCTATCCAGAAATAAATTTGCTAGGTACAAGTATTATATAATATTTATTCTGGTAGGTATAAGTATTATATAATATTTATTCTGGTATGTACAAGTATTATATTAAAGTAACTTTTATTATATCATTTACCTATAATAAATGTACCTCTCAAAGGTGGAATAAATGTTATACAGGTGGAATAAATATTCCATAAGATTGTTCCATGGAATAAATATTATTCAATTATTTTGTCCTTTTGGAACAAATAGACAGTTACAAACCCAGGTGCTTCGGAAGGTTAGGCAGTTCCTACTCCACTTGTGTCACCCATCATATTACTCTAGTTACAACCCCGGTGATAAATCATGAGTAAGGAAAGGTTCGGATTGTGAATACGACAAAGGGAACGTATCCCAGGTTATTTCTGACACAGACACTCCGTGCCTTTGTATTCTTGTCTTTGTTTTGTATTCGTGTCCTCACTTCCTTATGCTCGAAAACCTCTTAGAATCTGTATACTCAAAATACGGTATTAAGCTTGGCCTATGAATGCATGTTGGTAATTAAAATTTGACTGACATTTTAATTTTATAAAAGAAAAGAGAGTAGTAAGTTATGTGTGGGTAGGAGAGGCAGTTGCCTACTATTCCATGGTGACAGGCCGGGCCGTGGGTAGGAGAGGTAGTTGCCTTTTATTCCATGGTGACAGGCCGGGCCTAGGGAACAACAGTCATGGTGACAGGCCGGGCCTAGGGAACAACAGTCATGGTGACAGGCCGGGCATAGGGAACAACAGTCATGGTGACAGGCCGGGCCTAGGGAACAACAGTCATGGTGACAGGCCGGGCCTAGGGAACAACATTCATGGTGACAGGCCGGGCCTAGGGAACAACAGTCATGGTGACAGGCCGGGCCTAGGGAACAACATTCATTTATTTGACTTTCCAATCTTTCGGCTTTGAGCTTACCTGATAAAGGTATTTAAGAAACGCGTCGTGCGCACTGAATTGATACAATGTATCTACGATTTTACTCCAACAGGAGTATACTAGTATATCCCACTTAATGTAGTTATCGGTGTGTTTTGTAGAGATCTGTACACGTTCTTGTATCATTTCTGCATGATTTCGTTTTAATGTCAAACTGTATCTGAGCTATTTGTGTATATTTCGAATACGGTCATATTTGAACATTGAACATTGTGTGCCGTGCTTAGCTGAAGGTTGCTGTAACTTTTAGATTTTAGTAGCTTGTGAGCTGCAATTTTAGATTTTAAACATTGAACATTGTGTGCCGTGCTTAGCTGACGGTGGCTGTAATTTTTTAGATTTTAGTAGCATGTGAGAAGCTTTTAGATTTTAGTGACACCTGCAATGTACTGACTTTTATAGTGATGCACATAGTGTTTTACTAACTTCGTAATTGTTGTGCTTTGAATGAGCTGTTTCAGTATTTATATGTATATGGCTTTGCTGATAGAACTAGTGTTTTAATATGTAAAAAAGTGACTCATAGTTTTAAGATGCTTTTGCCTGGTGATGGGAAGTTATTCTTTTTATATTAATGGAGATGTCATTCTGCTAGAGCGAATTTGTAAATTGGTGGTGGGTTCGCCGAGCAGCTTGGACAGCCGTTATACCAGTATCTGGAACAATTGATTTATATACTTTAACTTACTGGTTCCTGCACTAAATTTTAATGAAATTTTATCCTGCACATGCACCCCGTTGCTGACAGTACAGTTGCTCAGTGTTACACTACACTACATAAGTAGTGGTACTCCAGACAGTGGAGGAAAGAATATAAAGAAGAAGAAGTATGCTAAGCTAAATTCTGTGTTTGTAACTATCATTAATTATCAGGACAAAAAAAAACAGTAGGGAACAACAGAATAATTGCTGGCCATATTGACTTTCCGGTCACCAATAATAACCAAACTGTAAAAAAAAAAAAAGAAGCCATCGTGGTCGTGATCGTATGGTAGTTGGATTTACAAACACCTGTGCAATCAGTGTCTCATCACCATTTATGTTGTGAGTTCGAATCTCGCCCATGGTGGGGTGTACAACATTGTGTGATAAAGTCTTTTAGTGACTTGCGGCAGGTCTGGGGTACTCTGGTTTCCTCCACCAGTAAAACTGACCGCCACGATATAACTGATATATTGCTAAGAGTGTCGTTAAACAATAGAACAAACCAAACTGTAAACAACCACCTTATGAACAATATTTTAAACTTTAGCGCCAATTAACCTTCTGGTTACTGAGAAGATCATATTTGATTGTTTTGGTCGAAATCAGCCCAAACTTGCATATTCGGCATAGTCATAGAAAAACATTGGATGCAATGGAAATGTTTATCCTGTACTTTTCACACACTCTCATCTTGAGATAAATTTCTAACCATTTACAAAATATAAGGATGTTAACATTGGACATCGTGGATAGAGTTAGAGGGTGGTGAATACAGGTTAGATGTGGGACAACCGAATCACCATGCCAGCAAAGATTGGTTTAATTTGATTTGAGTGAGGGAGTGATTGTTGTAAACACCAACCCAACAATTTTGCAGCTACATCATGGGGAGAACAGGTTAATTTTCCATGAGATGAGGATGAGGTCCGCTTTGTACTAGAACAACACGCTTAGTTGGATTTTTATAGTGTTGGCTCACTTAAACAAAAGTCGCTGATAGACATGTCGCCCCACTCTGACACAGTATCCTTATTCTGAGCCAACCAGTCTTTGCTCTTTCCCCTTGTAAATGCTGCGTGCTTAGCGGAGAAGCAACAAATACCAATATTTGAGTCATTGGTTTGACCCAGTAAGTCTTTAACCCACGATGTACTCAAGTGAGTGAGTGGTTGTTGTTTAACGCCAATTCAACCATTTGTTAGCTATCATGGCGAGAACTAGTTAATTTTTAATGAGATGATGAGGAGGTCCGCTTTGTACTAGACCAACACACTGAGTTGGATTTTTATAGTGCTAGCTAACTGAAACAACAAGTTGTGACAGATGTGACCCATCATGTTAATAGAGCGTAGCTATCTTTACCTTGTTTTGTTAAACGTATCATGTCATGTAGTGCAGAAACAGGAAGATGTCCTTGACCGAAGCCTCCACTGACTGTAATACAGTCATAAAATCCTACAAATAGTCATGTTAGTAGTCTTGGGGTCAATTAACATAAATACATTGAGTTTCGCAAAATGTTTGACACGCGAAAGCTGGTTATTGGTATTCAACGACACTTTCAACAATATAATATCATAACAAACATTGATCACATAATAATTACATTATTTCATTGATTTTTTAAGATTTCGTCGTTTCTTTTCGTTGGATTTCGCTTTCTTACTTTACATATTTCTTTTCATTTCGTTTTCTTACTTTACAGATTTCGTTTCATTTCGTTGGATTTCGTTTTTTTTTTTACTTTACATATTTCGTTGGATTTTGGTTTGGTTTCGTTTCTTTTCGTTCCTCAGTTTACCAGTACCCATTTTTTAACTGCTCCGACGGTGTGATATCTTTTGTTTTTCATCTGATTTTATTTAGACAATAGACGTTAGTAAAAACCTAAGGGACAATATAGAAACACTGGCAACACTGGGAACACAAGACACAGGACGAAAACAAGCAAAACAAAATACCACATAACACAGAAAACTAAAAAGATGAGCAACACGGACACAAAAAAAAAACAGGGGGTGAACCCAGGTGTTCGCTAAAGGTAAACAGTTCCCCCAGGTGTTCGCTAAAGGTAAACAGTTCCTGCTTCTTACAAGACACTCATCATGTTACTCATATACTCTACATTATAAAACAAACAATACAAATAATATATAAGCTCTCCTCCAAACTAATATGGATAAAGCACACAACAACTGTTAAATTTTTACTATTTTGACAAAGCAACTTGCTTGCTTCTGAACCATTGTTATTTTTCTGTGAAATTTGTGATTGTGTCATTAACAAATTATTAAAAAAAACCAGTTGTGTTAGTCTTTAGTTTTTATGTGTAATGTTTTGTAGATCGTTGTTTGTCCTTTTGTCTTTTTTCTTTTGGCCATTGTGGTGTGTTGTCCTTCTTTTTACGAATTTTCTGGTTAACCCTTTGGTATCTTCAACCTCTTCACAAAGAGAAGGGATTACATTTTGTCTGACAAAGTTACAATAATTTGTATACTTACCATTCCGATCTGTTAAGACGCCATTTTCAAGGTAAGAGCATGTATAACAACGGTACAGTTTCTTTTTCTTTGCTACTTCTAACATTCCTTTGGATGGGTCTAACGCATCTATTCTTTTAAACCCATGTATTTGCAGCTGTATAAATAATTACGAAAACGTGATTTAATTATTATTATTATTATTATTATTTCACTTTTATTATTGCTCGCTTTTTTTCTTTTTTTTTGCAGTAGGCGCCGACGTGGTTCAATTCAATTCAATATGACGTGGTTGTGATCATATGGTAGTTATATTTACAACTAACTGTGTAATCAGTACCTATCACCACTAACGTTGTGAGCTCGAATCCCGCGCAGGCGAGGTGTACTCGATACAACATTATGCTATAAAGTTTGTCAGTGAATTGCGGCAGGTCGGTGGTTTTCTCTGGGTACTTCGGCGTCCTCCATAAATATAACTTGACCGCCACGATATAGCTGAAATATTGTTGAAAGTAGTGTAAAACACTGCAATCGTTACCTCAACATTATATCATATTGAAAGCGAAGCTCTGGATTCTCAACGTGATATCACATCGAAAGCTAGGTCTGCTCGAAACCTTGAATTACACCTAGAAATTGACAGTAATGGTCGGTTAAGAACGATTTCAATTTTCCAATTGTGGATTTACCATTTATACATACATGTAGCAACATTCCAGCCACACCTGCATATAGAGTATATATCTCTCAGTTGATACGATATTCCAGGGCTTGTGTTTCCTATCATGATTTCATTAGTGGATGGTTGCTGATAACAAGGAAGCTATTGTACCAAGGGTTCCTAGTGGTTAAGTTGAAGTGTCTAATAATATTACTACTGCACAAAAGCTGTATACAGTGTCTGAAGTTTCTCAAAGTTTTCCTTTATACAGAACAAATTTCGGTGTACAATAATTGAAAAACGCTTGCATTCTTGCATATGCATATTGTTTCTATAATGCAAGGAAGCTCTATGACAAAAACTGAGAAAAGTTAGAAGGTACCAAAGGGGTAATCAGAGTCGTAAATAGAAGGACAGACAATACAAGATTGGAAAATATCACTCTGTTCGTGTTGAAAACACAATACAATCAATAATATTTACACGTATGACAGACGATAACCACAACCCCCACCCCCTCAAAAAAAAAGTAAACATATTGATGCATAGTACTATTGTATTATAAATTATAACCACAACCCCCCGCCCCCCAAATTAAAAAACATTCAAAGACAGAATAAATTATTTTACCTGCTCTGCCACAAAGCCAGTTCCAGCAGCAATGTCCAATATGTTGATATTATCACGATGATCCTCGTTGTAAAGAGAGGCGACTGCTTTTGCAGTAATTTCAGGACCTTTATAATATACTGGACACAAATCCTGGAGAAAGTCAAATTGAAATAGCAAAAATATAAATGATTTCTTCCCGCCATTAAATAGACTAATGTCAACCTGATTAGTCATACCAGGGCTGTTATACGTTACGCTTCTCCTAACATCTGACTGAACCCACACTCATGGTTAACCAATGAAAACACCACTGGTAAATTGTCACAGCGTGTCGTGGCCGTGATCATATGGCAGTTGGATTTACAACTATCTATGCAATCAGTGCCTATTACCACTGATGTTGTGAGTTCGAATTTCGATCAGGGCGAGGTCTACAACATTATGTGATAAAATTTGTCAGTGACTTGCGACAGGTCGGTGGTTTTCTCCGGGTACTTCGGCGTTCGGGGTTTCCTCCACCAATAAAACTGATCGCAACGATATAACTGAAATATTGTTGAAAGTGGCGTTAAACACCATAAAACATTAAACACCATAAAACAAACAAACAAACAAACCTTTTGCGCTTTTTTAAATTATAGCAGTATACAAATAGCATAAATATCCTTTGAAAACAGATAGTTGTTTCAGCATCAAATGGCAATAAAGTAGTCATATTGGGTAAACAGTAATACAAAATCTTTATGTTGAAGCTCTTCAATTATTATATGGTATTAATTTTATCATGGTTTCCGGTTGGATGTTTTATTTCATTTTTAGACATCAAATGCCAAATATTGTAATATTTCGTTTTAACTTCTTTGCACTTTTTGAATTCAGTTTTGCAATATTGTGTTTCTGTGTTATGTTTTGTGCTGTTGTTTTTGTCTGTTCTGTGTCTCGTGCATAATCTTACCTGCTGCGTCTCTGGATTGTCCATCCTTGATTGCCCCTTCGATCTTCTCTACGATTTTATATTGAACATTGTTGAACTTATTGTTCTATTTTGGAGTATGTGAACTGCATCGGTTGTGTAATGGTTAGGGTGCTCGCCGCGAGTGCGGCATCAGAAATGATGGGTACTTTGCTCATTTGCATATCTAAGATGGCGACGCCGGGACGTCTGCAATTTTCATATGATCTATATAGAAGATAATTTTTATAACTGCATGGATGTTAATTGCCGGAATTGAAAATGGGACTTTGAATTAAGCCAAATTCTAATATGGCGTCCTTCAAACGCTTTGAGTCCAAACCCGTTGTAAAAATAATATATACCTACACCCATTGTAATTTATGACGTCATCGACAATTTATAACGATATTTTACAATTTTTACATATTAGAATCGAAATAATTCATGGAAGCCATATGTATATATTGTTTTTACCACGGGTAGGCCCTTTATGTCAGCTTTTTAACAAACAATATACATGTATACATATGGCTTCCATGAATTATTTCGAAATTAAATGAGATAAAAATGAATGACAACCGTGAAATATTCGAGGTTCCTGGAGTGTATGAAAATCCGAGGCGGCAAACCCTTACACTGACCTTAACAGTCTATGTAAAATGTCTGAAATACATGAAATTGGTGGGGTTCGACACCAAATTTACCAACGAATCATGATTTAACTTTCCAGTGGATGTAAGTTAATAATATACTAGTATCCGCTCACAACGGATTAACTTGTTGTACTACCTATCTGCTGTTTACGTCTTCAGTCCTTCGTAAGTTAATAATATATCTGCTCACAAAGGATAAACTTGTACTACCTATCTGCTGTTTACGTCTTCAGTCCTTCGTAAGTTAATAATATATCTGCTCGCAAAGGATAAACTTGTACTACCTATCTGCTGTTTACGTCTTCAGTCCTTCGTAAGTTTCGTGCTTACATTAAGCATAGGTTACTTACTCAAATATTTATACGATGTCTATTTGTTTATGTAACATATGGTCCCTATGTGATGTCCAATATTATTATCTATTAAACAATGTTTTGTCTTATTTTTCCTGATGTGTTGGAATAGACCAAAATGTTATTTTGCCAGAGACCAACGTCCGAGGTCAATAGAACACTTTGGTCTTTCCAAATACCGAGGGAAAAATTGTTTGATATATTGCATGACTCACATTTAATAACTGTTTTATTATCTAATTAAAAAATTTTAATACAAAAATGCTGTTTTCAATATTTGGATATTGTTTAACAAATAACACAAATAATCTTTTTCATAAAAACATGAAGATTTTTATAGAATCAATAAAAATGTCAACTTCATAAGTGATCCGAAAAATTTGTTTAGCGGTATTTCATAGGCTTAATGGTAATGAAAATGGACCTGTCCTACGTTTTGAGAATGCATCATTGGAAAGTTAGACGGTACAATTTTGCGCTCAATAGTACTAGTTTTACTTGTTATCACACTATCGAGTGCCGAATTGTTAGTTGTTGATTGAGAATGACATCCAGAGATTGCATAAAGAATTGTTCTTAAAAGACGTTTTAAATTCCGAATCGCGAAACGTCATGATAGAAATTTCTGATTATCGATCGATCTATTGAGCCCGGGGAAATAGACAGCTTCTGAACGTTAAAAAAATAGTCAAATATTAAAAAAACAACAACAACATAATAACACGTATAACAAGAAATGTGTGCATCACAAAATACGCCCTTTGACCTAATGACCCCAAAATAAATAGGGTTCTTCCCCTTCCACAGGGAATCATGTGGCCAAGTTGGTTAAAGATACAATATACAGAACTAAAGTTATGATGTGGAAACGATCCTGTTGTCAAAAAATCTATTTATAGTAACGGTGACCTTGACCTAATGACCCCAAAATAAATATGGTTCTTCCCCTTCCACAGGGGATTCGTGTGGCCAAGTTTGGTAAAGATCCGATATACAGAACTAAAGTTATTGTACGGAAACCTGTGTGGATGTCCGCCTGCCGCCCGCCCGCCCGCCATACCCAATCACATTTTTTTATTTTACGGTCCGTCTCGAGACGTGCGTATGCAAATTATAATGAGGTAGGAAATAATATACATTTATGGCATGCTGGTGATGGAAATATGAAAATTTATTCACCCAAGACTATCATATTCCCCGAGGGCAACGCCCGAGAGGAATATGATACTCGTGGGTGAGTAAATTTTCATATTTCCTGTACCCGCATGCTATAATAAATGTGTTATTATACCAGATGAAACCAATAAAACACATACATATAAGATATTGCTGGCAAACTTATTTTATGTCCATTGGAACGTTGTCTCATATATTTAAAAACCAAATTGTAACGGTCGCCTGCAAATGATGGTAGATCGTGGGTTCGAACCCCGATCGAGTCAAACCAAAGAAAATACAATTGGTATGTGTTGCTTCTCCGCTAAGCACGCAGCATTAAGGCGGAAGAGATAATTGTGTCCGAGTATCTCGACATGTCTGTCTGCGGACTGTTGTTTCAGTGAGCTAGCACTATAAAAATTCGGCTAAGCGTGTTGGTCTAGATGACATCATTATCGTCTCATTGAAAATTAATTTGACATAGCTGACAAATTGCTGAATTGGCGCTAACCAACAATCGCTTACTCACTCAATCACGTGAAGTATGTATAATTGTGTTTTATTTGGGTTATTAGTTTTTATCGTCACTTCCGGTAATATTTCATCTCTGTCGTAGCTGACAAGCCACAGGAATCGGAAATTTTATCAATATGATGAGAAATACGTTATAAATGACCAGAGAAGTTTCACGAACGTACGTAGTGAGTGAAACGAACAGGAATGCAACGCCGTTTTGGAGAAATCGGCTCTGGCTCTTTAAACCTCCGAAAAATTAATAAAAATTGTCAACACTCTAACCAAATAACATTTTCCTGCAATAATATGTCAGTGTTCTCTTCTCTAATCCTGTCATTACCCAATTTTATCGTCTCAGTTGACAGTTCCATTTTACCGAGAAGCCATTGTGTGACGTCACATTGACTACGGAACAGACTCGATAAAACCAAAAAGATTATGCTGTTTAAGACATCTAAAAATTTAAATGTTCGAGTTTTGTGGCGTATTTATTTATTTTCATCAACTGAGGGAGTCAACGATATCTATAATTAACGTTAACTATTTTCAATGGCTGATTTTCTTAACAATAAAGGGAGAGAATGTGACGTCACACAATGGCTTCTCGGTAAAGTGGAACTGTCAACTGAGACGATAAAATTGGGTAATGACAGGATTAGAGAAGAGAACACTGACATATAATGGCAGGAAAATGTTATTTGGTTAGAGAGTTGACAATTTTTATTAATTTTTCGGAGGTTTAAAGAGCCAGAGCCGATTTCTTCAAAACGGCGTTGCATTCCTGTTCGTTTCACTCACTACGTTCGTTCGTGAAACTTCACTGCCCATATAACGTATCTCATCATATTGATAAAATTTCCGATTCCTGTGGACAATCTTACTGGAGGAAACCGGACAGACATGAGGAAGTAAACGTTGGTAAGTTTCTGAAAATCTGAACACATGACGTGGACATTGGGTGTGGTAGTGTTAGACTTATGGTCAGAAGTCAACAATTTTAGCCACTCGATCACATATGCCCTCGCAATTTGAAGAATGTATAAATTCTTAGTAACTTAAAATATTTCTTTATAAACTTATTTAAAAAAATGAATAAATATGTTGGTATCATCTTTTCATTTATATGTTTTAATAGATTTTGTTATCAATGCTGTTGTATTTAGGAAGAGTTTGAAGATACCACAGGGTAACCAGAATCCGTAAATCTAAGATACCACAGGGTAACCAGAATCCGTAAATCTAAGATACCACAGGGTAACCAGAATCCGTAAATCTAAGATACCACAGGGTAACCAGAATCCGTAAATCTAAGATACCACAGGGTAACCAGAATCCGTAGATCTAAGATACCACAGGGTAACCAGAATCCGTAAATCTAAGATACCACAGGGTAACCAGAATCCGTAAATCTAAGATACCACAGGGTAACCAGAATCCGTAAATCTAAGATACCACAGGGTAACCAGAATCCGTAAATCTAAGATACCACAGGGTAACCAGAATCCGTAAATCTAACCAGAATCCGTAAATCTAAGATACCACAGGGTAACCAGAATCCGTAAATCTAAGATACCACCGGGTAACCAGAATCCGTAAATCTAAGATACCACAGGGTGACCAGAATCCGTAAATCTAAGATACCACAGGGTAACCAGAATCCGTAAATCTAAGATACCACAGGGTAACCAGAATCCGTAAATCTAAGATACCACAGGGTAACCAGAATCCGTAAATCTAAGATACCACAGGGTAACCAGAATCCGTAAATCTAAGATACCACAGGGTAACCAGAATCCGTAAATCTAAGATACCACAGGGTAACCAGAATCCATAAATCTAAGATACCACAGGGTAACCAGAATCCGTAAATCGAAGAACAGACAACACAATGACCAAAAGAAAAAGGACAAAGGGAAAAACAACGATCTAAAAAACATACTAGTACATATAAAACTAAAGTTTTAGAAACATGGACCCCATTAAAACCCGGAAATGAACTCATGTGCTCCGGAAGGGTATTCAGTTCCTGCTCTACTATTTGTTACCTTTAGATAGTTTCCGGTCTTAGCCCAGTTATCATACTCAGTCGTAATGGCATCGGCCGACAAACTTCCCGAGAATAACACATCGTTTACAATTCTGGACTTTTCCATGATTCTGACTCGGTATGATATATCTGAAAATAAGAATAAACAATAATAACACAAATCCATGTAATATCTACACTACGTTATCGGGGTTAGGGTTATGGTGTTTAACGTCACTTTCAACAACATTTCAGTTATATCGTGGCTGTCCGTTTTATTGGTGGAGGAAACCGGAGGACCCGGAGAAAACCACCGACCTGTCGCAAGTCCCTGACAAACTTTATCACATGATGTGGAATCGACTATCGAGCACACCACGACTGGGTGGAATTCGAACTCACAGCGTTACTAGCGATAGGCACTGATTGCATAAGTGGTTGTAAATCCAACTACCATACGATCACGAGCACGACACCCCCTGTGTAAACGGTGTCCTCCGTGATATTCAGTGTAATGTGCGTAACATATGTACATGTATGACGATGGGACATTTGGCGTAGAAAGAATATTGCTTTATTTTGCATTAAATTTCCAGTTTTAAGTATTGCAATTTGCTATAGAATAAATTTAGGATACAAATATTACATTTTGTTTTTGGAAAGATGTTGCATTCAATAATAAATTCGACTGTTGTTTTAAGGTTCATCGTCATGGAAACGATCGATTGATTGATTGATTGATTGATTGATTGATTGATTGATTGATTGATTGATTGATTGATTGATTGATTGATTGATTGATTGATTGATTGATTGATTGATTGATTGATTGATTGATTGATTGATTGATTGATTGATTGATGTTTAACGTCCAGCGAGCTATTTTTCAGCTATATTCAGGACGATCATGGAAACGATATTTGACAATTAATTGTGTCACTGTGAATGTCGTTTTAAATGCAAATTAGTGAATTAAACCCTGTATTAGAATTATTTATTTTTCATACCCAAAAAGAAAAGATACCAAAGAGTGACCAGAAGACGCAAATTGAAGAAGGGCAGACAATACAATGACGAAAACAAAGAAGACAAAACGACAAACCACGATCGACAAAACATTACACAGAAAACTAGAAATCGAACAACACGATCCTCACAAAAAACCGGGAGTGAACTTAAATAGTGTTGTATACTGCTACATAAAATGAATATATTTGACAAATAAAACGTTGATGTATACTGTGGCTTCGTTTTTATGATCAACACCAGGGGCGGATCCAGGATTTAAAGTTAGGGGGCGCACTTAAAATAATCGCGCCGAGCGGAGCGAGGCGGGAAAATTTGTGGGGTATTTCGTGAGAAAAATCACGATTTTACGAAAAAAAAATCATATTTTTTCCAATTTTAGGGGGGGGAGGCTGCACACAAGTGTACAGGAGGGGTTGTGGAGGTTGTATGGTATTTAGCGCCAATTTCAACAATATTACTGAAAAACTTTATCACATAATGTTGTATCGAATACACCTCGCCTGTGCGGAGTTCGACCTCACGACGTTAGTGGTGATAGGCACTTATTGCATATGTAGTTGTAAATCCAATTACCATACAATCAGAACCACGACGGCCCCCAAGTGTACGATGATTACGTCTTTTTTGTACTGTGATTTTGTATAGAGTGGACGATTAATACAAATTTATGTCAACTTGAATTGGTTTTTTTTTTGTCATCTACAAAAACTTTCATGCTTAGCTATATAATTTGAAGAAGAGATTGAACATACCAAAAGGGAATCAAAATCCGTTAATCGAAGAAGAACAGACAACACAATGGCCAAAAGAAAAAGCACAAAAGGACAAACAACGATCTACACAAAATCGACATAAAACTAAAGATCGAGTAACACCAACTCCACTAAAAACCGGGGGTGAACTCAGGTGCTCCGGAAGGATAAGCAGCTCCTGCTCCACCAGTGGCACCTGTCATGTTAATCTAGTTACAAACCCGGTGATAAGTCATAATCTCGTACAATTTCAAAATCAATCCATTTTGTCTCGTGTTGTAAGGTAGTTAACGTAACATTAGACATTTGTAGCTACCCTATTTAAGCTCCTTGGTTCACTTGTTCCTATTTAAGCTCTTTGGTTCACTTGTTCCTATTTAAACTCTTTGGTTCACTTGTTCCTATTTAAGCTCTTTGGTTCATTTGTTCCTATTTAAACTCTCTGGTTCACTTGTTCCTATTTAAGCTCTTTGGTTCACTTGTTCCTATTTAAACTCTTTGGTTCACTTGTTCCTATTTAAACTCTTTGGTTCACTTGTTCCTATTTAAGCTCTTTGGTTCACTTGTTCCTATTTAAGTTCTTTGGTTCACTTGTTCCTATTTAAACTCTTTGGTTCATTT
>MJUT01025581.1:45037-62065 GCA_002080005.1 Gigantidas platifrons
AATCCATACCCACGTGTCCATACCCTGGCCTGAGAAAAAGACCACGATATATGACATTGTAAATCCATACCCACGTGTCCATACCCTGGCCTGAGAAAAAGACCACGATATATGACATTGTAAATCCATACCCACGTGTCCATACCCTGGCCTGGGACAGGCACAATAATGTATGTTTTCATGGATTCATTTGCTTAATGAGTTATTCGGTACCATCTGTCCAAAGTCCCCAAATATCAATAAAAATAGAGATGAAATGTGAGGCGACAATTAACTTTATAGACAGTTTTTTTTTATTGGTATACCGTCGATGGATTAGTCTATGCAACAGGTGATGTGGTGTTAAGATTAACATACTATCGCTAAATAAACAAATACATTGAAATCATATGATCCCAAATTTACTTGATCCACTTTTCTGATTTTAGATCATATGTTAAACAATATGTTTTCTCACCCCTTGGATAAAGTAGTCCGTTAATTTAGGTGAAAAAGATTTTTCTATATTACCCCGCCTCCAGGGTAAGACAAGCTACACGCCGTTTTTCCCGCAAAATTGTTTTCCATTGTTGAATTAAATTGTCGATTTATAGTGTTTTGGCAATATTTTAAATGTATTTCAAAATAAAATACAATGTATTTTATAAATATATTATAAATGCTACTACAACAGCGATAAATGTCGGTAAACAAATTGTTTTTGACGTTGGTCAAAGGGAGGTAATATTGTTTTATTTACCTTAGCTACGTAACAAGGGAGAGCACTCTATATTTTCTCAACGTAAACAAATATTGACACGATAGAAAGAGATGAGAAAAAGAGGCAAACATTGTAAAAGGTGCAATATTTTGTTATTGTAGAATCTATCACAAGTTTGTTAACTTTATTATTTTGAACCTCCTTAAAGTTGTAAAATGATAATCTTGTTTTATTTTATTACGTGGCATTTTGGTCCTGTGATACGGTTCGCAAAGTTAATGCGCCAAACTGCACAAAAAGTAAACAAACATTGACACACGATAGAAAGGGGTGAGAAAAAGAGTAATAGGTGCAAGATAGTAAAATCTGTGACACCCGAGGAATGAAACGTCGGTACAACGAACATAATAGACGCCTCAAAGTGTAACAATATTTTGTTAAATAATCTGAATTTAACAAACTGTCGAACTATTTTCATAGTCCCGTAATGATAAATCGCTGAAATGTAAACTAGAACTCTAATAGAAGATTTACGTAATTCATCCTGAAGTGTCAGATACTTATTGTATCCTAATAGAAGATTTACGGATTCTGATTCCCCTTTGTTATCTTCAAACTCTTCTTGAAACACTCGTGGAAATAAAAAGAAGAAACAAACAAAAAAAGATTTGTGTTGGTAAATGTATTTGAGTTATCTCTCTTTGTATGTAGAAATCTACTGAATCATCTATGTCGCCCAGGTTGATTTTGTTGCAATTCCTCAATAAATAGAAAACAAAAAAAATATCACCCTGTCTGAACAGTTCCAACATCCAGAAAAATTGATACCCCTAACACACAAGATAAGTTATTGTTGTTTAATGCCAAATAAGTATTTTCTTCTATATCATGATGAGAACAAATTACATTTGATGAAATGATGAATTTTTGATGATATCCTCTTTGTACTAGACCAACACACTTAAGTTTGATTTTTTAGCGCTACTTCACTGACACAACATTACATGTGCAGATATATCATTCCACTCGGACACATTATCCGGAATCCGAGCCAACCATATATCGTTCCTCTCTGACATATTATTCGGCATCCGAGCCAACCATATATCGTTCCTCTCTGACACATTATCCGGCATCCGAGCCAACCATATATCGTTCTTACTCCTTAATATTGCACGTTTATAGGAGAAGCATCAAATACCAATTCCATAGTCATTGACTTGGCCCAACCGAGGCTCAAGTCCATGATTACACTGTCAATGGGGTTCAATTTAATCCAGATATAAAGGCCACATTATGTAGCAGTAACAACAATTCTCATTTGTAGAGAAGTGTATTTATAAATTTATGATGATCATGAAGTGTTGTATCAACAAACATATATTGCTGTATTCACATTTTACTTCAAGTAATGTGTTTTTCCTTCAAACCCCCAATAGTTTCAGACAATAGATCCATTGTCCCTGAACGGACACCCATACACAATCGTTATCATCAATGTCCATCACATCAGGCTTTCCTATTCCTATTCGGGACAGGTCAATCACAGTAAATATTTCGCCTTGATTCGATAATATATGTAAGGTGTTTGTAGGGTTGTCGGAAACGATTGTATTTTCTGATTTCGTCACTAATACTTCTGCCGGTGCAAAGGGGTTATCTTTGTTAACTGCACTGTTCCCTACATATGTCCATTGAATGAGTCTATTATCAGAGAACATAACTACCCGGCCATCATATCTGTCGCTGGATAATGTACTATCGATATAACAAAAACCACCACTTTTAGTAGACGCTACACATCGTGGGAAATTGTAGGTAAATAAGGGTGTATTATTCTTGTCCTCCACATACTCAGCTTGTAGCCTTCCGCGTAAATCTAAAACTACTAGCTTTGCCGCCAATCGATTGCTTCCTTTCTTTCCTTTACTTCCAATTACACCAACAACAACATGTTCCCTTGAAACATGTAACGTAGATAACTTGCGTGGTGCGAATTCATGCAGCAATTTCACATCTCCTTCTGTAGATAACATTTTAAGCTGACTTGCAACGGTAAATAATATGTTTCCTAAATTATCTGCCGCAATCTCTATAGCCGTTATGTCGAATTTTGAAATGACTGACATGCCTTGTTGTGGATCAACATGACAAATATTATTTGTCTCGTAAAACCAAAGAGTATTATCTCCTTGAACTGTTAAGCTATTAATGAGCTTACTTGATACTAAGTGAGAACTAACAACAGAGACGGACACCAGTGATCCAACTAGCTTTGGCATATCAAGATGAATGCTAGATGCAATGAAATTAGCAACTGTGGCATTTGGTGGTTTGATCGATGTCTCATAAGATAGAAGTTGATCGATTATAACCCCTTCATCGGTCGTCAAAATTCTTGAAGTGTCATTTGAATTAAAGGAAAAGGCCAAGGTCTTAACAAGTTAGCGTGAAAATTTAGATGACAGTAAATAAAAGACATTTGTGTTAATGAATGTTAAAAATAGTATACCGCAAGGTAGAATTTGATGATTGAAGTTGCATGTAGCACCAAATAATGGGGATCGCCATTTTTCAAATCTCTTCAATGTGGAGGAGACAAAAGTCATAATGTGATCATAATCTATTCTCGGATTTATCCTGCCCGTAACGTAGTAAAAGTCGGTATATATCAACATTGTATCAGTTGCAATTTTATCATTAAAAATTATGTAAATCGTAAAATAACGTCGTATATTTATCTTTTGATATTTACAATATCATTATGACTTCATGTCAAGCATTTTATTGCACTAATGAAAGGGAAAATGTGAGAAGAATTTTTTGTTTTGTAATTATCGGTCAGGACTATCCTTGTCAACACATCGACCAGTGACCACGAAAAACACGGGAAAGTACGACAGCATTGGGGACAAAAAAAGATAAAAAAAAAAAAAACATGTGTAAGCATAAAACGACTTAAAACTGACAGTTATTTAACCTACGGCCAATCACGTAAAACATGAAATTATACGTAGAACATCCCCCCCTTTTTCACCGTACAAATAAACTCCTTTGTTTTATGAAAATGTAACATGGGATGGGAATATTAAGAACAAAATTAGAACGATATACAATTAAAAACATTGTATTGCAGTTGATCTGATATTAAAACATAACCAAACGGGCACGATGTTGAAAAGAGTCAGATCATACATGTTATTTATTCAACTAACATGATCTGACTGCGTGACGTCACATGAAGAGGTGTCATGGCCGCTTACACTACGACAGGAAATTCCAAATATTCATATTTTTAATTGGGTATATTAATGTTAATAAAGGTTTTTTTTAAAATAATAAGTTATTTACGAATAACAAGTTATAATGAATTGAATTAAAACAACTTTTCAACTGACTGGTCTTTTCCTTTAAGAAGTTCCTCCACTGTTGCTTTATAATTCAAGAGATCTCTTTTCGACGATTGTAATTCTCTTTCTCTAAGGTTAAAATGTATTTCGTTATCTTTCCTGTTCTTTTCAAGTTTATCAAGGAGTTCTAAGAAGTAACCTCTAAACGCTGCTGTTAATGCTTTCTCTTTTTGTTGAATCTCTGACTTTATTTTCATGAAGTGACGAGTATCAGATTCTCGTTTCATCTCAATCTCATTTAATTGTTCATTAACTCTCACAAGAGTCTCGTTCTCGATAGAATCATTCATTTCCTTTATTGTCGTATATTTGTCAGAATAAAGTTTTTCCATTTCTTGAAAATCGTGTTTCTGATGTTCATTAGCAATACATACAGGGCAGACAGGTTGACTACATGTGATGCAGTATAAACATATAGTTTGAGTTTTATGTACTCTACACTTTTCTGCCTTAAAATCAACTTTTGGTATTTCTTCTTCCTGGTTCAAACTAATGTTCTTTATATCAATAATCTTGTGTTCTTTTGCAAGTTTGAATTTGGGATGAACTTTCTGGTGACATTTCTTACACATAAGCAAATCACAATCAATACACTTTACCTGTATTTTTGATTCCAATTCATATAACTGACACAATAAAATATTTTGTGCTCGACTCATTGACGCAGCCATCTTAATCACCTGTGCTAAATATTTTGTCCGATATTTTGATAATCAAGGGAGAGAATTGACCCCATTGACAAAGTTATATTCTAATTATATTGACATAATTATCATTGCTATATTCGTTATCCCTATTATGACAAGTCTTAAATTTTATTTTTGTAGAAAATTGTAATTTCTACTTAATAAATGATTGGAATTTTATTTTCGATATTCTTCTTTTGAGACTTTCGTTCATACTTAAATTTGTATTCTTTATTTGATAAATGATGGTTTGTTTTTCTTCCGAAAGGATATTTCTAACTGTTATTCCTAAATTTAAATATTTGATTTAATTATTTAATTCTTGGTAGAATTTGAAGTTTTGGACGTTATAAGATGTAATTTGAAATCAAAATGTGTGAATTGGGAGGGGGGGGGGTCATTATTTATTATTATATTTTATGTAAATATGCATGGAAATCCTGCATTGTCATTGGTTTACAAGAGAGTGACAATTTAGTTTGTCACCCTCGCAGCGGGTGACATTTTGTTTATCTGTCTCCCTGTCGTGAGCTAAAATGTCACTTTCTTATAGTAATCACATATACATATATGTAACACAAGGGTGTTTTTGTTGGTTCTTGAATATTTCATAATGTGCCGCAGACGAAGTACATGTATTTTTACTATCATTAAGATGGGAAATCAGAATTACTTCAAAATTGCAGGGTAGTTAGATCTTGACATGCTGACCATGTTTACAGATAAACTTAACGTCTATCTTTTATAGTTTTTTAAATAAAAAACGAAAAGTATTAAAATTGCGAAAATTTGATGAAAAAAAAGGGCAACAACTCCAAACTGGGTAATGGGATTTACTTAAAAATAATAGGGTAAGTAGATCTTTACAGGTTGCACATTTTTGCAATTTAACCATAATCTTTATTTCTTATAGTTTTGAAATAAAGGACGAAAAGTATTAAAATTTTGAAAATTTGATGAAAAAAGGGCAATAACTCCAAAATGGGTATTGCGATTTACTTCAAAATTGCAGGGTAGGTAAATCTTTACATGCTGCAAATTTGTGCAATTAAATTTAACATCTATCTCTTATAGTTTTTGAAATATAAGACGAAAAGTATTAAATTAAAAAAAAAATGATGAAAAAAGGCAATAACTCCAAGATGGGTAATCAGATTTACTTCAAAATTGCACGGTATGTAGATCTTGCTGTGCTGACCATTTTTACTTCGTGTCAGATTTCTGATATTATTAACGGTTTTTGAGTTATTACCAAAAAACCTGCAATTTTACCATATGTTCTATTTTTAGTAACAGTGGCCATGTTTGTTGGTGCACGGCATCACCGGACACAATTTTGAAACTAGACACCCTAGTGATGATTCAGACCAAGTTTGGTTTCACTTGATCTAGTAGTTTCAGAGAAGATTTTTTGCAAAAGTTTACGACGGACGACGGACGCCAAGTGATGGCAATAGATCGCATGGCCTTTTGCCAAAGGCTTTGGGCCAGGTGAACTAAAAATGACCAAAAACACGTCTTATCAAATTATGTGATTTATTGTATTGCTGATTCATTGTTGAACACCGTCAAATGGGTAATAATATACCTATATATTCATGATGAGAACAAATATATAAACAGTAGTTACAATAGGCGCTGTAGGATGGAATCTTAAAACCCAAAAATGTCATCAGACTAGAACATAAATGAGTGGCCAGTGTTTACAGTATACCACGCTCATTGTATGTACAAATAATAAAACAACAAACAAATATAAAATAATATAGTCAGAACAGTTCTAAAATCTTAGCGGGAAATAGTAGAATGAGAGGTAAAATCGACACCCCTAACACACATATACATGTACACTCTCCTGTATTTAGAGTAACTCATTATTACATCACTGTGCTATTGCGACTATTGTGGCCGACCCCTGAGATGAATAGAAGAGTGGATGTTGAGAAGCGAGATAACTCAATGATACCACATATCACTCTGTTTTATAAATATTACATTTACTGAATGAAAAAATATATTTATTTAGCTCATTGGACTGGCAAGACGACTTGTACAATAATACTCCCAGCAATGCTATTTTGTCCTCTATCTTTTGGCCATTCTGTTGTCTGTACTTCGATCTATGGATTCTGATTACCCCTTTGGTGTCTTCAAACATTTCTTGTAAATGCGACCTCTAGACTCTAACATCAGTTATATGCCGGTGCTAGAGGCTGCTGATACACGCCGATGACTTTGCAGTTCTGTTTATGAACGAGCTTTAGAATTGGACTAATAGTGTAATAGAAAAAAATTAGGTAACTTCGTTCACAAACAAAACTGTTCTCACCACTTTTTTTATTCTTATAAATTATGACATCATTATTGTACGAATTAGATAAATTAATATTGCAAAAAAAAAAGAAGTTGTCCGTATTGGATATAAGAAGAGTTTGAAGGCCTTCCTTCAGCTGAGTACTCATGCGGGGACAAAACTCGTTATCTCAAAAACGGACCGCTTCTTTTGTTTCAATAGTACTGTATATTATTGATATACATTGTAGTACAGATATATTATTTTCTGTAGACCGGTCTTTATTTCCTCTGTGCTTAATATGAATTATTTTAGATGTTTTATTCTTTGTATTTGTTTCTGTTTAATAGTTAGACGTTATAAATACCAAATTCATGAACAAAGTCTCATAACTCTGCAAAGGCAAAATTGAAAGTTGTCATGAGTGAAATATACAGTACTTAATAATTTCGTGAAATATAGTCAGAACAATACGAGCCATCGGAGGCAGGGTGGACGACGACAGTGTACCATAATACGTCCAGTCTAGCTATAAAACATTACGCTTCAATACATTTACAAATACTATTTCTCAATCAAACGATGAAAGTTGAATTCAAAGTCTAAATCAGTTCACAACATACTAAGTGTGTAAGAAATGACGACCCCCTCTTCATTGTTGGGTATTGACTACACAGAGGCCAAATAAAAACAAATAAACAAAGGTCCACAAAATACAGCACAGAAAACTGAACAGTTTGAAGATACCAAACGGGTAATCAAAGGCCGCAAGTCTAAGATACCAAAGGGGTAATCAAAGGCCGCAAATCTAAGATACCAAAGGGGTAATCAGAGGCCGCAAGTTGAAGGACAGATAAATGTCATGTCCAAAAGAAAAAAATGACAAAAAGAAAAACAATAATATACAGAACATTACACAGAAAACTAAAGATTAAGCAACACTAACTCCAAAAAATAGGTGAAGGTTGAACTCATTTTATCTAATTATACGTCAAGATATGTAACTGGACAAAATTAACAATACGAACCCCACTAAAAACAGGAACACGATTCTTAATGTTGGCCGTTAATCTTAATCAAACAAATCAGATGAACCAGCTGACATTGCAAGCAACATTATACAGTGGATAATAATTAAGGTGTTAGTAATACTAACTCACATGGGGAGGGATTTCTGGGTAGACAAATACCCTCCCCCCCAAAAAAAACATGGGTTATATACAATGAAACTTCGGTAGCCCGAACATAATAGATCTCTCCAAGTGTATTAATACCCGTCAATTTGTCACAATATTTTGTTAATATAAACAGACTGTCTAGCTATTTTCGTATACAATGAAACTTCGGTACAACGAACATACATAATAGACGCCTTCAAGTGTTTAAATACCCGTCAATTTGTCACAATATTTTGTTAAATAATCTTAATTTAACTGTATAAAACAGACTGTCTAGTTATTTTCATATACAATGAAACTTCGGTACAACGAACATAATAGACGCCTCCAGCTGCTCTTTTCACAAAAATTCTTACGATAAAAAATTGTCGTAAGTGTAAAACTAAGATTAAAAAGAGTTTCACAAAAATACTTAAGTGTAAAAATAGTCCTAACTTTACGTGTAAAACTACCCTGTCGTAAGTGTAAAATTTTGATCTTAAGAGAAATAGTTGTCTTATCTTTTATCGTAAGTGAAAAAAATCGAAAACAAATCTGGTTAATTCTTTTAATTTTATATTTCAAATTGGGAACGATCGACAATCGAAAAGACTACTAGCAAACTTGGTAAAAATTCTTCTTTTTATTATTATTATTTTTTATTTAAAAGAATGGAATACGGGATTTTCTTCTAGATATCTACAGTCTCCGCTTACAAAAGTTTTGTATGAACAGTCGCTTTAGGACTGGAAGTTTCTGGATCCAATGATATCGTTTTGATTTTGCCTTATATTAGTAATATAATTTATTAATTTCTAGCAACTTCGATGATCATCGAACACTCTGGCAATGCATAAACTTGTGTACATTCTTCTGTTATATTAATATAAATATATAACAGGATGATAAACACATCTTAATTTGGGTTATCTCAGAAAAATCCGAATAAATTTTCATCAGTAAGAAAACAAGTGTTTAATTTTATGTGGGATGGGATTAATTGGAAAAAAAAGGGGGAGAAATATTTTGCTGACAAATAACCGATAAAATGAATTATATGAATAGGTTTTTTTTCACACTCCCTTAAAAAAATAATTCTACTTAAAGTAACCATGCATGGATGGTGACGCACAACTCCAAGTAATGATAATTATTATAGATTATTTTAATTTACATGCATTATAAATGTTCCTTTATACGAAAATCATACCCGTTCATATTTTGTGCAGTTATTGGTGACCGATTCTATATTAGATAAAAATTCAATATAAACATACAAACACATCATAGCATAAAAAAATGCTTATAAATCAGTGCCGGGGATATTTTATAGAATAATTTTATTTAAAAAAAAAATGTTTTGTTTTGCTATGGAAATGAAACTAGGTTGCTAAGAAAGATGGTTTATGGTGTTTAACTCCCCTTTCAGCAATATATCGGTCAGTTTTATTGGTGGAGAAAACTGGAGTACTCGGAGAAAACCACTGACCTGTCACAAATCACTGACAAACTTTATCACATAATGTTGTATCGAGTACACCTCAGGAAGAATTTTTATCGTAAGTGTAATTTTAATCGTAAGATTAAAATTTGTTGTAAGATAATCTTTGTGAAAAGGACTTAGGAATTGTCGTAAGATAATCTTAAGTGAAAAAGTTATGACTATAGTTACGAATTTTTGTGAAAAGAGCTGCAGGTGTTTAAATACCCGTCAATTTGTCACAATATTTTGTTAAATAATCTTAATTTAACCTATTTTCATAGTCCCGTTATGATAAATCGCTGAAATGTACAACCGTAGAACTCTAATACATCCTGAAGTGTCAGATACTTATTGTATCCTAATAGAAGATTTACGGATTTCGATTCCCCTTTGTTATCTTCAAACTCTTCTTGAAACACTCGTGGAAATAAAAAAAAAAATTAAAAATTAAAAACGGATTTGTGTTGTACCAAGTCAGGGCCATTGCGTTTTCCCAGTTTTCCAGTTGTTGACTGATTTTGTCTGTTTGTTGATTTATGAGTTTTTACTTTCCCTTTGGAAGATTGCTCGGTGTTCGGTAAGTTTGTTATTATCCTTATTTGGTAAATGTATTTGAGTTATCTCTCTTTGTATGTAGAAATCTACTGAATCATCTCCGTCGCCCAGGTTGATTTTGTTGCAATTCCTCAATAAATAGAAAACAAAATATCACCCCGTCTGAACAGTTCCAACATCCAGAAAAATTGATAGCCTTAACACACAAGATAAGTTGTTGTTGTTTAATGCCAAATGAATATTTCCTTCTATATCATGATGAGAACAAGTTACATTTGATCAAATGATGATATCCACCTTATACTAGACCAACACGCTTTAGTTTCATTTTTTAGTGCTACTTCACTGACACAACAGTATACATGTGCAGATATATCATTCCATTCGGACACATTATCCGGAATCCGAGCCAACCATATATCGTTCCACTCGGACACATTATCCGACATCCGAGCCAACCATATATATCGCTCTTACTCCTTAATATTACACGTTTATAGGAGAAGCATCAAATACCAATTCCATAGTCATTGACTTGGCCCAATCGAGGCTCAAGCCCATGATTACACTGTCAATGGAGTTCAATTTAATCCAGATATAAAGGCCACATTATGTAAGAGTAATAACAATTCTCATTTGTAGATAGGTGTATTTATAAATGTATGATGATCATGAAGTATTGTATCAACAAACTTATATTGCTGTATTCACATTTCACTTGAAATAATGTATTTTTCCTTCAAACCCCCAATAGTTTCAGACAATAGATCCATTGTCCCTGAACGGCCATCCATACACAATCGTTATCATCAATGTCCATCACCTCAGGCTTTCCTATTCCTATTCGGGACAGGTCAATCACAGTAAATATTTCGCCTTGATTCGATAATATATGTAAGGTGTTTGTATATTTGTCGGAAACAATTGTATTTTCTGATTTCATAACCAATACTTCTATCGGTGCAAAGGGGTTATCTTTGTTAACTGCACTGTTCCCTACATATGTCCATTGAATGAGTCTATTATCAGAGAACATAACTACCCGGCCATCATAACTGTTGTTGGAGGAATTACTATCGATATAACAAAAACCACCACTTTTAGTAGACGCTACACATCGTGGGAAATTGTAGGTAAATAAGGGTGTATTATTCTTGTCCTCCACATACTCAGCTTGTATCCTTCCGCGTAAATCTAAAACTACTAGCTTTGCCGCCAATCGATTGCTTCCTTTCTTTCCATTACTTCCAATTACACCAACAACAACATGTTCTCTTGAAACATGTACCGTAAATAACTTGCGTGGTGCGAATTCATGCAGCAATTTCACATCTCCTTCTGTAGACAACATTTTAAGTTGACCTGCAACGGCAAAAAATATGTTTCCTAAATTATCTGCCGCAATCTCAATAGCCGTTATGTCGAATTTTGAAATGACTGACATGCCTTGTTGTGGATCAACATGACAAATATTATTTTCCTCGCAAAACCAAAGAGTATTATCTCCTTGAACTGTTAAGCTAATAATGAGCTTACTTGATACTAAGTGAGAACTAACAACAGAGACGGACACCAGTGATCCAACTAGCTTTGGCATATCAAGATGAATGTTAGATGCAATGAAATTGGCAACTGTGGCATTTGGTGGTTTGATCGATGTCTTGAAAGATTGAAGTTGATCGATTATAACCCCTTCATCGGTCGTCAAAATTCTTGAAGTGTCATTTGAATTAAGAAGTTCCTCCACTGTTGCTTTATAATTCAAGAGATCTCTTTTCGACGATTTTAATTCTCTTTCTCTAAGATTAAAATGTATTTCGTTATCTTTCCTGCTCTCTTCAAGTTTATCAAGGAGTTCTAAGAAGTAACCTCTAAACGCTGATGTTAATGTTTTCTCTTTTTGCTGAATCTCTGACTTTATTTTCATGAAGTGACGATCATCAGATTCTCGTTTCACCTCAATCTCATTTAATTGTTCATCAACTCTCACAAGAGTCTCGTTCTCGATAGAATCATTAATTTCTTTTATTGTCGTATATTTTTCAGAATAAAGTTTTTCCATTTCTTGAAAATCGTGTTTCTGGTGTTCATTAGCAATACATACAGGGCAGACAGGTTGACTACATGTGATGCAGTGTAAACATATAGTCTGAGTTTTATGTACTCTACACTTTTCTGCCTTAAAATTAACTTTTGGTATTTCTTCTTCCTGGTTCAAACTAATGTCCTTTATATCAATAATCTTGTGTTCTTTTGCAAGTTTGAATTTGGGATGAACTTTCTGGTGACATTTCTTACACATAAGCAAACCACAATCAATACACTTTACCTGTATTTTCGATTCCAATTCACATAACTGGCACAATAAAATATTCTGTGCTCGTCTCATTGACGCAGCCATCTTAAATACCTGTGCTATATAATTTATAGTCTAATATTTTGATATGTAATCTGTAATCTAATCATATTGTTATCGTTATATCGTTATATCATTATCCTTATTATGACAAGTCTTAAATTTTATTTTTGTAGAAAATTGTAATTTCTACTTAATAAATGATTGGAATTATTTTTTCGATATTCTTCTTTAGAGACTTTCGTTCATGCCTAATTTTTTATTCTTTATTTGATAAATGATGGTTTGTTTTTCTTCCGCAAAGATATTTCTAACTGTTATTCCTAAATTTAAATATTTGATTTAATTATTTAATTCTTGGTAGAATTTGAAGTTTTGTACGATATAAGATGTATTTTGAAAGCAAAATGGGTGAATTGGGGGGGAGGGTCATTATTTATTATTATATTTTATGTAAATATGCATGGAAATCCTGCATTGCCATTGGTTTACAAGAGAGTGACAATTTAGTCTGTCACCCTCGGAGCGGGTAACATTTTGTTTATCTGTCTCCCTGTCGTGGGGTAAAATTTCACTTTATTATAATAATCACATATAACACAAGGGTGTTTTTGTTGGTTCTAGAATATTTCACAATGTGCTGCAGACGAAGTACATGTATTTTTACTATCATTTATTTTCTTATGACACGCTAACAGTTTACAGAATTAAAATATAATAAAAAAAATATTTTAAAATCTGTAGGTAGCAGATTATTTTGCACAGACAAAATGGCAGAAGGGAACATTAAATATGATAAAATACATAACAAATATATTGTAACCCCTTGAAATACATTGTCACTCTCGGCTCTGCCTCGTTTGATATTTATTTCTCAGGGTTACTATATATTCCGTCACCCTCTCATATACGTTATCTATATAATGTCACATTATGATATTGTCCGACGCTACAGTCGATAACAAAGTAATTAAAATAAAATATGATATCAATATCCTGGTGTAAAACTATACAGTACCAGAAAACTACATCCACGAGTAGTGTTTATATTGCTGGCTTATTATAGTGACTATGATCATTCTCTCAATTCCTTATTGTTTGCAATGCAAACTAAATGCTTAAATTTAGTTTTCATAAGGAGTAAGGCTTTCTGAGTAAAAATATGGTGTCAAATAATCTATCGGTAAATAAAAATAGAAAAACTGCCCTGTTTGAGGAGTTTATAGTTCAACCTGTTTGATTCTTTGCCCCTTCGATTATTGTATTGATGTTTCATGATTTGGGGACGATCTTTTGAATTTATTTGCTTTAGTGATAAAGGATATGAATGTAAATGCACAGGCACTTGACCGATGGACCTTAATTTCCCCGTGTTTGCCACGGGGTGCGTATTTTCAGGGCTAGTAACGATGTAGGGCCTCTATTTGTGGGTCCTGGGTCCACACGAATACTAGAAATAAACACAAGATAAGAAACAAAATGGCAGCGTACTGCTAAATTTCTTATTATTGTCGATTTCCCTGATTTCTGAAAAATAAACGGATAGAATGCATTAACCTTGTGGGCCCCCATCAGCTGTTGTGCCACTGGTGTGTCGTATTCGTACTATTTTGCATACCCCCAACGATCTGTTCCCAAGACCGATTTTCAACAAAAGCGGAGGTCGACCACTTATTTTCTGTTTCGCGACACGCGATTGGTCAATTCTTTTCCGGAAATTTGTCTCACCGTTATCGGTCTATTTTGGATTCTCTCCGACTTCAATGTGTCTTTAGAAGAACAAATCTGGCTTACCGAGTGCATTTATTTGGCGAACTATTTCAAACTTAGGAAAAAAAGACAAAACAAAATGAAATGTCTTTTTTAATCACATGGTAGGTATAAAAACAACAGGTGAACAAATATCAATCCTTTGCCACAATTAAACCATATTTTTTTCTCACACATGAACAATGAAATGTATGTTTAACTAAATGTAAAAATAGACCAATAACGGTGAGCCAAATTTCCCGAAAAGAATTGACCAATCGCGTGCCGGGTAACAAAAAATAAGTGATATACCTCCGCTTTTGTTGGCAATCGGTCTTGGGAACAGATCGTCGGGGGTATATATGCAAAATAGTGCGAATACGACAGTAAACCAGTGGCACAACAGCTGATGGGGGCCCACAAGGTTAGTGCATTCTATTCGTTTATTTTTCAGAAATCAGGGAAATCGACAATAATAAGAAATTTAGCAAGTATTCGTGTGGACCTATGACCCACAAATAGAGGCCCTACATCGTTACTAGCCCTGAAAATACGTACCCAGTGGCAAACACGGGGAAATTAAGGTCCATCGGTCAAATGCCTGAGTGTAAATGAACATGAGAAACTATGATACACTTAAACACAAATCAAAGTAAAGGAACAGCGCTTTTATTGCTATTCTCCATTTCACAATCACATGTCTACATTTCTAGTTTCCATCTATGGGTAGCATCAACTTAGTGAGTTAGGATCCACGTGTTATATATTGTATTTATTAATTGTTGCGAAATGATAATATAATAAGATACATTGTGTAGTTTTTGCTTAAAAAACAAAAAGCCAAAAAAAACAAAAACAAAATGGAAATATGATGCAAAAGTTGTGTGAATATGAAAGTGTCCAGATTCCACTGGAAGCATTAGATAATTAGGCAATTGAAAATGGTATTTTTTACATTAAGCTACAACAAAAATACATTCACGTTGGGATACCAAAAGGGGAAGTAGTCATTGGTGAACAACACACTTTTACTAGCTATTGAATATTTTCAAAGAGACTTGCTTTATGATCCTTTATATATTGAATTCAAAGAATTTTATACGGATTTGGTATTGAATATTATACAGTAAATCTAGATATTTTCAACAATTTATGGAACTTAAAACAATATTGACTTTCCACTCTTTTGACTATGAGCGTATCTGATGAAGGCTGTTCCAGTCACGTATCTGATGAAGGCTGTTCCAGTCACGTATCTGATGAAGGTTGTTCCAGTCACGTATCTGATGAAGGTTGTTCCAGTCACGTACCTGATGAAGGTTGTTCCAGTCACGTACCTGATGAAGGTTGTTCCAGTCACGTATCTGATGAAGGTTGTTCCAGTCACGTATCTGATGAAGGTTGTTCCAGAAACTCATCCTCCACACTAAATTAGATATTACTGTCACTATCATCGGTTAACAATGATTCTACGGAGTTTCAATATACTCCGTCCCACTCTCAAATATATGTTATTTATATATTGTAATAGTTATATATTTCATAGGAAAAATAAATAAAGAAAACTGTTGCGAAATTTCTTTTCATCGTGTTTGGAAAAGATTGTTTCGAATTCTGGATTACATGATTTGTGATGCAATAACAGATGTCTGTCTGTTTGTCGAGAAGTTTGCTGTAGAGATCAGTGATGATTTCATTTCTTTGAATAAATAGAAATCAATCAATTCAGTGGAATACATTTAATATACATTATGGACATAATTTTAAAACAGTGATTGTTAACAATTCCGGCAATATCAACAAAGAGAACATTTCACCTTAACTCACTGAACACAAAAAGACCACGATATATGACATTGTAAATCCATACCCACGTGTCCATACCCTGGCCTGAGAAAAAGACCACGATATATGACATTGTAAATCCATACCCACGTGTCCATACCCTGGCCTGGGACACGCACAATAATGTATGTTTTCATGGATTCATTAGCTTAATGAGTTATTCGGTACCATCTGTCCAAAGTCCCCAAATATCAATAAAAATAGAGATGAAATGTGAGGCGACAATTAACTTTATAGACAGTTTTTTTTATTGGTATACCGTCGATGGATTAGTCTATGCAACAGGTGATGTGGTGTTAAGATTAACATACTATCGCTAAATAAACAAATACATTGAAATCATATGATCCCAAACTTACTTGATCCACTTTTCTGATTTTAGATCATATGTTAAACAATATGTTTTCTCACCCCTTGGATAAAGTAGTCCGTTAATTTAGGTGAAAAAGATTTTTCTATCTTACCCCGGCTCCAGGGTAAGACAAGCTACACGCCGTTTTTCCCGCAAAATTGTTTTCCATTGTTGAATTAAATTGTCGATTTATAGTGTTTTGGCAATATTTTAAATGTATTTCAAAATAAAATACAATGTATTTTATAAATATATTATAAATGCTACTACAACACCAATAAATTCCGGTAAACAAATTGTTTTTGACGTTGGTCAAAGGGAGGTAATATTTTTTATTTACCTTAGCTACGTAACAAGGGAGAGCACTCTATATTTTCTCAACGTAAACAAATATTGACACGATAGAAAGAGATGAGAAAAAGAGGCAAACATTGTAAAAGGT
>MJUT01025581.1:66531-82754 GCA_002080005.1 Gigantidas platifrons
TATTCAACATCACAGGAAACTTTGTTCAGCGTCTTCTTTATCAAAAATGGCGACTGACAGCGTCCTAAGTTACAAACCTCGTTTTGCAAATTGAAGGCGGAATGATGGCTATTTTTATATTTCGTTACACATTTGAATGATGGGTAAACCTATTTTTGACCATAGTTTTTATTGACAACCAATGGGATGCGTTTGTGTCAGTTATTTTTAGCCTCGAAAATTTCCCGCCATATATTCTTAGCTACAACAACAAAAACAAATACCTCGGAAAATACCTTGTTGTATATATCGATATTATGTCTAATAAACACTTTTTTGGTTTTTTCTGCAACTTATATATTTAACCATGATAATTCACGCTTTTTTGGAATGTATTTATTTATATTTATCTGTCATATAAGGTTTATTCCGTCATCGTCATGGTAAACAAACGTCGTTACGACATTACGATTATGGGCGACACCTGGTGGGTTATTATTATCTGCCCTTGCGTAAATGTTTTTAGCCTTATGGGAGGAGGTACGAAAGTTGACGTTGGCTTCCCGACTGTAACTTTAAAAAATATATTGTGCGCTATTTATTATTTCTGTTGATTTATCATACAGATTGACCAAAAATAAGTTCTGCATTGTTCAGTTCAGTGATCATTATTTAATAAAATAATTGTTATTGTTTCCTTCTATGATCCTGGATCAATTGGTACGTTGTTGGTCTTTTTTCCGACAGACTTTAATTACGGTAATTGGTTGAACTATCGCCGTAGTTTCCGTGACGTCATTTTTCGATGTAAACAATGGCATCAAAGTTTTGTGAATGAAATGCACATAAAACTCCATTTACTGGACGAAAATAGACGAATGGTAGAGAGAAATGAAAATAGTATCTAACTCGAATAAATTTAATACAGATGTACTTAAGCAGGAAGTATTCGTGTCAGTTTTATTCTGTTAGATATTATCGATGAACCCTGTGTGGTTTGGCGTGAATGAACTTATCAAATGAGCGAATGACTGTTGAGAAATGGGGTATCTTTTTAAACATGTATCGTAAGACGCCATTATCGCGAGGCGAAAAACAAATATCAATGTTCATATGCTGCTAACTTTTTGTATAAGGATTACAAATTACCAAGACTTCATCTTTACGTACCTTGCTGCCAACTGCATACGCGCTCGTGCACATTTACCGGAAGCTTTGCTTCATATGTTTAAAAATCCCGCGATAATAAAAAGTGGACGAAAACTGCCTCCGGACGAAAATTGCCGACGTTGCTCTATATATATGTATTTCTTACTGCTATTTTGAAGTAGGAAATTCTAACTATAAAGTTTCATGACGGTAAAGGCTTGGTACTTCTAAACAGTCAGCATGGGAAAGAATTAAAATCTACTCCATAATTTGGAAATGTGTGGTATTAATAATTAACCATTGAAAAACTAAGTTGTTCTCTGTCACTTTGTTCTTGTGTTATAATTATGATCAATACAATCACAACTTAACCAATAAAGATAGCGCCAATCTTATATATGAACAAAATCATATTACAATTCTAAAATTATTCTTAACAGCTGTGATGAGTTCATTCAGGTCTTCAGTGTAGTATTTTGATTAAAACTCGTTTAAGGCGACACATTCTGTAATTATAGTTTAGCCTGAACATCTGCGGAAGAGGAACACTTACAACAGACAAACTTGTTTTGAAAAAAAAAAAGAAAAAAAGTAAGCTAAAATACAATATTTATTTTGTATATAAAATTATCGATATACATTATGAGGAAAAGATATAAAAATCAATCGTATCGATCTGACGTTTTGTCTTATTAGTACATGTCATTCTATACGAGTTAATATTAAAACAACACCACATGGGAGGAATATACAGCTTAGTGACTGATGACATGGCATATACTTTATTGTCAGGGAACATCTATATAACTCTTTGATCGTTGAATCCAATTACAGAGAGTGATCGACAATAATTCTAATGCTGATTGCTTGGCATATTTTAATGATCAGTTTTACTTGTGTTCCATTCCGTGGTATACACTTACAGGCTGCTACTAGAATTATTCTTGGAGTTTTAGATGACAGTGCCTATTCTGTTCCATGGTGTATATAACAGGCTGTTACTAGAATTATTCTTGGAATTTTATTTCAACTTAAATGATTGTGCCTGTTTTGTTACCTAGTATATACTAAGAGGTTGTTACTATAATTATTCTTGGAATTAACTGTTATTGTGTTTGTATATACAGTTTGTTACTAAATCATAGTGAGAATTTGACTTCAACTAAATAGCTATTGTGCCTCTTTTTCTACAGAGGATGGCCGAGGAGGAGAACGCGGTCAATACTGTAGGAGCATCAAACTCTAAGGGAGGAGGTAAAACAGTGATCATTGCTTTTGATGGAAGCGACTATGCGAAATACGCCATGCAATGTGAGTTATGTTTAATTTCTTGGTTACCCCTCATTTTTGTTTTTCTTCATTTTCTATAGTAAGCATCAATAATATAATTAACTTGTAAACCCCACCATTATATAAGATTAATATTAAACCTTACAAAGATGACACGGTATTTTATTGTTATGGTACTTACTGAGAGGTAATAATATAAACCACATGCTGCAGTGTTATGATCAATACTCTACTGTTATTGTTCTATTCCAAGGTAATAAGTATAGCTTACATTATGTTGTGTTTCATTGTAAACATTTAACACAAATGGTAGGTCATTGTTTATCATAGTACAATACAAAACCAATAATTAATAGATAAAGCAATTAATTTGCATTCTGTAGAACATCAATTATAGAATACACAATGAGTGATCATCACAGAATATACAATGAGTGGTCGTTAAACAGTAGGTTTGGAATTCATTCAATATACAACCTATTATTAGCATGAGATAATGTTGAATGGCTTTATAATAAAATGGACATCATGTAAATAATAATAATAAAACAGACATCAGGTTTTAATGTTTAATTCCCGTGTAAAGCACGTAAACTAATAGATCTCTCAATAAATGTAGTCTGTATTATAATCCACCATTCTAATCAAGTTTGTTTCCATTCACTACAAAAAAACTATACTGAATAAAGCTGATGACAGGCAACTAGTACAACAATGATACGTATTATATATACAACACATTTTATTTCGCTATGTTAATATAATGGAAACCTTTCTTATTGCCAAAATATCAGAATTATGCCATGAACCTGTACAAACTACACCACTGTATATATTGACGATTTAAATTCAGACATTTCGCTTGACAACATTTTGGTATGTTTTTTTTTATCTCGTGAGTGCATTGGAAATTGACGTGATTTATATTTGAATTAACATCCCCATGTTTTTATTTAAATTCCTGCTATGTGTGGTGAACATAAGTAGAATGTTCTCATCATGCAACAATCAAGACGCCATGTTGATGACGGTATTTGTAAGACTATTGCACATTTGTTTTTATCTCATTAATAACAACACCCCCGCCATGTAGATGACGGTAGTTGTAAGACTTATTCACTATTTTTATCTCATTAATAATAACACCCCGCTTTGTAGATGACTTTATTTTTAAGACTAATTCGCTATTTTTATCTCATTAATAACAACACCCCGCCATGTAGATGACGGTATTTGTAAGACTTATTCACTATTTTTATCTCTTTAATAACAACATCCTGCCATGTAGATGACGGTATTTGTAAGACTAGTTGACTATTTTTATCTCATTAATAACAACACCCAGCCATGTAGATGACGGTATTTGTTAGACTTATTCACTACTTTAATCTCATTTATAACAACACCCCCGCCATGTAGATGACGGTATTTGTAAGACTTATTCACTACTTTAATCTCATTAATAACAACACCCCCGCCATGTAGATGACGGTATTTATAAGACTTATTCAGTACTTTAATCTCATTGGTGACTATAGTACAAGTATGTGTATACAATAATTTATAGCAAAATGATGAAGATGCCAAAATCTAGAGGTGTATCGACCAGAAGAATACCCCTCAACCACAGAGTAGGATTTACATTGTCTTGTGGTTTGACGTTTCTTTATTAATGACATTTCGGGACAGGGGGTTATGGTGTTTAATGACATTTTAAACAATATTTCAGTTATGTCGTGCAGTCCGTTTTATTGGTGGAGGAAACCGGAGTTAACGACCATCCTTTCGTGACAGCCAAAATCTCACATCTATATATTGTGTATAAAGTAATATATTACTAATGGGTATAGGTGATGGTTCCTAGAATACAACTCACGGTGCTGCCCATCACGTCACCAGATGGTGAACTCACGGTGCTGCCCATCACGTCACCAGATGGTGAACTCACGGTGCTGCCCATCACTTCACCAGATGGTGAACTCACGGTGCTGCCCATCACTTCACCAGATGGCGGATAGGAGTCTATATTAGAGTGTCTTTGTTTTAAACATATCTTTATTCATACAATACAATCGGTGGTTTTTTAATCGTTTGTTATTGTATAGGATTGCCGTTGGATATCCACTTATCAAGAGGGGAGGATTGCGATCTCATTCACCCCTCCATATTTTGGTTCATGATCCACGCCTGGAACTGAATTTCCAGCGTCATATGTCGTGGTGATTGATATGTTCATTGAGTTGTGGTGAGCGTTCGGTTTATTGTGAATGGTGTAATTATTGATCAACATTGTTTAAATGTTGGAGATAAAAAAAAGTTCAATGTTTTCTTTCCACCAGTGTATTCTTTCCAGAGGACAAGTTACACTAGGGTATAATTTCCATAGGAATTATTGCACTAGGTTATTTTTTCCATGCTAACCCTAACCCTAACCCTAAGCCTAACCGGAAATTCTACACACCGGAATAAAAGTATGCTTACAACAACTGTATTGTATTTGAAAATTTCACGGCATCACTCGCCACGCGTTAGCGGAGCCAGTAAACGGATATTTGCGACCATTAAATCGACAATTGATGCCGTGGAAATTTTCAAACGCAATACAGTTATCTCCATTCTAATGTAAGATGACGTTAAGCGGTAATCAGCTAAAATTCTAAAAAAAAAATATATATATATTATGCTATTTCAACCATGGAATTGATACCGTGAAAATGACACCATTAAATCAACAATTGATGCCGTGAAATTTTCAAATACAATACAGTTATCTCCATTCTATAGATGTGTATATATATATATATTGCCCCATTATTGACAAGATGAGTAAGCTGCGATCGGCTAAAATAAGCTCATGGTATTTCAATGGTGGAATTGATACCGTGAAAATTACAGCATATTACAGGAATGTTAAAACACCACATTAGAATTTCTTTTCATAACTACATTTATGAATGGGATTGAGCAACATGTAGAGCCTACACGGATTCTTTACAATACATGTATTTCTTACCAAAGAATAATGTTGAGGTATAATATATATATATAATTAATATCATGTAAATATTATGATTTTAATCATCTGTATCATTGATGAGGTTGTCAGGTTATAATACAGGAAGCTTGACCGTGGACCATGATGAGGATGTCAGGTTATAATACAGGAAGCTTTACCGTGGACCATTGATGAGGTTGTCAGTTTATAATACAGGAAGCTTGACCGTAGACCATGATGAGGATGTCAGGTTATAATACATGAAGGCTGACCTTGGATCATGATGAGGTTGTCAGGTTATAATACAGGAAGCTTGACCGTTGACCATTGATGAGGTTGTCAGGTTCTAATACAAGAAACTTGACCGTGGGCCATGATGAGGTTGTCAGGTTATAATACAGGAAGCTTGACCGTGGACCATTGATGAGGTTGTCAGGTTCTAATACATGAAGCCTGACCTTGGACCATGATGAGGTTGTCAGGTTGTAATACAGGAAGCTTGACCGTGGACCATGATGAGGTTGTCAGGTTATAATACATGAAGCCTGACCTTGGACCATGATGATGTTGTCAGGTTATAATACAGGAAGCTTGACCGTGGACCATGATGAGGTTGTCAGGTTATGATACAGGAAGCTTGACCGTGGACCATGATGAGGTTGTCAGGTTATAATACAGGAAGCTTGACTGTGGACCATGATGATGTTGTCAGGTTATAATACAGGAAGCTTGACTGTGGACCATGATGAGGTTGTCAGGTTATTATACAGAAAGCTTGACCGTGGACCATTGATGAGGTTGTCAGGTTATAATACAGGAAGCTTGACCGTGGACCATGATGAGGTTGTCAGGTTGTAATACAGGAAGCTTGACCGTGGACCATGATGAGGTTGTCAGGTTATAATACAGGAAGCTTGACCATGGACCATGATGAGGTTGACAGGTTATAATACAGGAAGCTTGACCGTGGACCATGATGATGTTGTCAGGTTATAATACAGGAAGCTTGACTGTGGACCATGATGAGGTTGTCAGGTTATAATACAGAAAGCTTGACCGTGGACCATTGATGAGGTTGTCAGGTTATAATACAGGAAGCTTGACCGTGGACCATGATGAGGTTGTCAGCTTATAATACAGGAAGCTTGACCGTGGACCATGATGATGTTGTCAGGTTATAATACAGGAAGCTTGACCGTGGACCATTTATGAGGTTGTCAGGTTATAATACAGGAATCTTGACCGTGGACCATTGATGAGGTTGTCGGGTTATAATACAGGAAGATTGACCGTGGACCATGATGAGGTTGTCAGGTTATAATACAGGAAGCTTGACCGTGGACCATTGATGAGGATGTCAGGTTATAATACATGAAGCTTGACCGTGGACCATTGATGAGGTTGTCAGGTTATAATACAGGAAGCTTGACCGTGGACCATTGATGAGGTTGTCAGGTTATAATACAGGAAGCTTGACCGTGGACCATAATGAGGTTGTCAGGTTATAATACAGAAAGCTTGACTGTGGACCATTGATGAGGTTGTCAGGTTATAATACAGGAAGCTTGACCGTGGACCATAATGAGGTTGTCGGGTTATAATACAGGAAGATTGACCGTGGACCATGATGAGGTTGTCAGGTTATAATACAGGAATCTTGACCGTGGACCATTGATGAGGTTGTCAGGTTATAATACAGGAAGATTGACCGTGGACCATGATGAGGTTGTCAGGTTATAATGCAGGAAACTTGACCGTGGACCATTGATGAGGTTGTCAGGTTATAATACAAGAAGATTGACCGTGGACCATGATGAGGTTGTCAGGTTATAATACAGGAATCTTGACCGTGGACCATGGTGGGTAACGTGTTTGTAGAATTGCACTTTTCATATACATTAAAGTCACACGACGGGTGCCTCTAGGGGAACAGGAACTGTCTACCCTTCTGGAGCACATGGGGTTCGTGTTGCTCGATCTTTAGTTTTCTATATAGTGTTTCGTTGATCGTTGGTTGTCCTGTTGGCCTTTGTATTATATGTTCTTCCTTGATTTACTGATTCTGAATTCTCCTTTGGCATCTTCTAACTGTTTTTGTAAATTTCGACAAAGACCAGCCGCAATAAGTGGCTAAAGTATCTTCTTTATTCAACTCTCCATACTTTTTAAGTGGCAATCAAAAGTCACTGTGCCGCTTGCTCAATCCCTGCTTCTTTTCTGTCGTTTGGCAGTTAATGTGAAAATTGTATGTGAACAATTTCATTCTCTTATTTATTATATTTATACATGATCGGCTGTAATCATGAATAAGCTTACAAACTATGCATCAAGAAAACAAAACGTGGCGCGGTAGTATCTGTTATTGTGATTGCCACAAGGAAAACAGGAAGATAGGGACTAAAAATGTTGCCTTGGAACAGACCAAAAATGACGTCAGCAATCTTGTTTATAAGAAACCGACTAACAAAGACCTCAACAATCTTGTTTATTAGAAACCGACCAACAAAGACCCCAACAATCTAGTTTATTAGGAACCGACCAACAAAGACCTCAGCAATCTTGTTTATTAGGAACCGACCAACAAAGACCTCAACAATCTTGTTTATTAGGAACCGACCAACAAAGACCTCAACAATCTTGTTTATTAGGAACCGACCAACAAAGACCTCAACAATCTTGTTTATTAGCAACTGGCCAACAAAGACCTCAGCAATCTTGTTTATTAGGAACCGACCAACAAAGACCTCAACAATCTTGTTTACTAGAAACCGACCAACAAAGACCCCAACAATCTAGTTTATTAGGAACCGACCAACAAAGACCTCAACAATCTTGTTTATTAGGAACCGACCAACAAATACCTCAACCATCTTGTTTATTAGGAACCGACCAACAAAGACCTCAACAATCCTGTTTATTAGGAACCGACCAACAAAGACCTCAACAATCTTGTTTATTATGAACCGGCCAACAAAGAAGTAAACAATCTTGTTTATTAGGAACCGACCAACAAAGACCTCAACAATCTTGTTTATTAGGAACCGGCGAACAAAGAACTCAACAATCTTGTTTATTAGGAACCGGCCAACAAAGACATCAACAATCTTGTTTATTAGGAACCGATCAATAAAGAACTAAACAATCTTGTTTATTAGGAACCGGCCAACAAAGACCTCAACAATCTTGTTTATAAGGAACCGACCAACAAAGACCTCAACAATCTTGTTTATTAGGAACCGGCCAACAAAGAACTAAACAATCTTGTATATTAGGAACCGGCCAACAAAGACCTCAACAATCTTGTTTATTAGGAACCGGCCAACAAAGACCTCAACAATCTTGTTTATTAGGAACCGGCCAACAAAGACCTCAACAATCTTGTTTGTTAGGAACCGACCAACAAAGACCTCAACAATATTGTTTATTAGGAACCGGCCAACAAAGAACTCAACCATCTTGTTTATTAGGAACCGGCCAACAAAGAACTCAACAATCTTATTTATTAGGAACCGGCCAACAAAGACCTCAACAATCTTGTTTATTAGGAACCGGCCAACAAAGACCTCAACAATCTTGTTTATTAGGAACCGGCCAACAAAGACCTCAACAATCTTGTTTGTTAGGAACCGGCCAACAAAGACCTCAACAATCTTTTTTATTAGGAACCGGCCAACAAAGACCTCAACAATCTTGTTTGTTAGGAACCGACCAACAAAGACCTCAACAATCTTGTTTATTAGGAACCGGCCAACAAAGAACTCAACAATCTTGTTTATTAGGAACCGGCCAACAAAGAACTCAACAATCTTGTTTATTATGAACCGGCCAACAAAGACCTCAACAATCTTGTTTATTAGGAACAGGCCAACAAAGACCTCAACAATCTTGTTTGTTAGGAACCGACCAACAAAGACCTCAACAATCTTGTTTATTAGGAACCGGCCAACAAAGAACTCAACAATCTTGTTTACTAGGAACCGGCGAACAAAGAACTCAACAATCTTGTTTATTAGGAACCGACCAACAAAGACCTCAACAATCTTGTTTATTAGGAACCGGCCAACAAAGACCTCAACAATCTTGTTTATTAGGAACCGGCCAAACAATCTTGTTTATTAGGAACCGGCCAACAAAGACCTCAACAATCTTGTTTATTAGGAACCGGCCAATAAAGAACTCAACAATTTTGTTTATTAGGAACCGGCCAACAAAGACCTCAACAATCTTGTTTATTAGGTGTTTTGTCAACTTATCCTTTACATACAAGAGCTACTAATGTTCGTCCCATACTAATGGTGAATTGTGTATTTGAATCGTCTCGCACAACCAATGGACATCACCTTTCAAAGGTTTCTAACATGCATCCATTAACGAGATTGTATTTCTATAATCCCGGTGGGGGGAATTCCTACGTTGCATCAAGATATGCGTCTTCATATAAATATTGGATGTCTTATGAAAACAATGATTAAGACGTGATTATGTCGTGGTCGTGTTGTCCCAACTTTTGTTCTATAAGTCTCTTCTTTATGTTTAAATTGCGATTAAATTGTTTGCCTTGGACTTCATTTACTTTGTCATAGAGAATGGTTTTATTCTCAGTGTTTGCTTTAGCAGATGCAATGAAAAAAATAAAAAAATCAACTGTCATCAATTTTCTGTTTTAAATTAACATATGGTATATTAAATCCATTGACTTGTTACTGTCAAATATTTGCTGTAGTTGCCATGACAAAACGGTATTATACAATGACATGATGTTTCATATCTTCCTAAAATATCGGAAAAAAGAATGTCATATATATGTTTCCAATACAATATTCATGCCCTTGTATCAAAGTTCAACATACCATTTTCTCAGAAATACAATGTGATACAATGCCATTATTCTGTATTGACTTACATCTGTATTAATCGTCTTTATACACATGATCAGTTGTATTAGATAAGTGTTTAACCTTAGAGGTTTTTAAAAAAAAGTGTCGGACTCCAGCAGACAGTAAGTGTTTTAGTCTTTTTGTAGACAACATAGAGTTGTTCACAGGATTAGCTCAATGAAAACCTTCAAAGACAAGTGGTATCATTACGTGTATCCCATATAAATATTTGTTTTTTCTCAAGAACTGCCATCTTACAAAGATTAAGTAACACTTACGTCTTGTTTTAAGTTAATAGTAACTACTTATTTTTATTGTAGTTTATGCAGAAACAATTCATTTACCAACTGATAACGTTATAGTCGTATATTGTGTTGAACTCAGTGACGTCATCACAACAGGTAGTATACAACTTATCTTTGAATATTTTATTTTCATCTTGCATATTAATCTTATTTTATTTTTTCTGTCATTTAATTTGCAGTTAAAATGATGTTTTTGTTCTGCAATATAATCAGCTAAGTAAATTTTAATTTAGATATTCCCCAGCTTGTATACATTTTGTATTTGCATGTTTTTATTCATTACAATTTCAATGTAAATTGCTGCATCTTTTGAAAAAAAAAGAAATATTTGTTTATTTTTTATCCAGAACGCTGTTTATTTTTTTTAATATTAGACATAGATGAGAGAGGTAACCTTGTATCAGTGTTTTGCAGTACCAATTAGTTAGTTCACCTGGCCAAAGGTCACTGAACTTTTGCCACCATTTGGCGTCTGTCATTTGTAGTAGTTGTCTTCTATGTAAACTAATCTCCATTTTGTTGATATGTAGTCGTAGTATACAAAAGTTATTAGTTGACTTACACGGGAATCATTGTTGTAGATTGAACCTTGTGCACCCATTGATTTAACCGTCGGAACCAAGGATTTTCAAACACTCTTCACTCATCACTCGTGGTTCAATTGAAACAATTACACGGTGCATAGCCATAACGGATTCTTTTGGATGAAACGGATTCTTTCGGAATCGCGGAACGGATCATTTCGAAGAAGTGGACGTGTGTGCTCTGATTATTTCTCTGTTTTACAACTAAAAATTCCCTAAATCTGTCAGGGAACGGTACGACGGAACTTCTCAATTATCCTTTTTATCAAGTGATTTGTGCGGGGAAGTTAAAGCTGTCGTTTTCGTTGACTTTTAACGAACAAACGCAATTTTTTCCCCAACAATTCGTCGTTGAGCATGTTGTTTTCACCGATACAAAATAACTTAATGACACATCTGGTTCAAATGTCGCTTTTTAGATATAAAATTGATAATTTGAAAGTGTTAACATGCTATCGGGTGTAATTTTGCATAACTACTATTATATTTAGCAAAAATGTAAATACACTTGAGAAACGGACACTTAATGATCACTGCACCGGATTCTTTAGGATGTTATTGATCAATTGAGTACAGGTGTTCTTTTCTTTTTAGAGCAATGAATTCCACACCGTACAACCGCATTGTATCATTTTGATCAACTGCCGATTGATACGATCAAAATTGGTTGTTTACAACAAGAGAAGTGGATCAGCAGGGTTAAAACATTCGATATTTTATGCCTTTTCTGTCGGAGTTATGAACTGATTTGTGCGTGCAAAGGATGATTATATGTTTTCTTATATCATTGACATTTCGGTGGACTTTTAACCACATTTTTACAAATAATCATGTCAAAATTTAACGTTATGAACTTTCATCATTTATTTTACAAAACTTCGTACTTCCCAAGTTATGATTCAACATCAATATTAAAGCAGTATCTATTACCTTCATTCTAATGTATGAAACATTATCCCAATTTCAACAGTTTTTGTGTAATTCACTCTTATTCAACGGCACGTGTGACAAAAATGATCCAATCAACGTTAGATGCATGATACGTTCAAAAGCAGACTTTGTTTCAGTGATAATCGTTATATTCCTGACTTTGTACAGATATTTTCAATTGAAAATGGTGTGGTAAACCAAGTTTTACAGTGAAAAATCGGGCTAATCGCCATCACGGCTATAATTTTTTGCCTCAGTTCAATACAATTCATTTCAACCCCATGTTATCCTACCTAAGCTCCAACCGAATGTAAAAGATTTACGTTAATGCACAAACAATTTATTGTTGACTGCCATAACTCATAAAATAAGTTTATGCCAACTAAAAGTTTTGTATACTTAAATAAGCGTTTGGAAATGGCAGTTTTGCCATCTTAATTGAATCACAAAATATAGCTTTTGATTACAGTATAATTTTAACTCTACTTTTGACCGTATCATTTTAAGTGAAATGCATCGGACGTTGATCGGATCATTTTTGTCTTACATGCAGTTGAATAAGAGTGAATTACACAAAAACTGTCTGCTTCTCTTTGGTTTATGTAGCCATAAACTGGAACGCTTTCTTCTCTTTCTGTAAAGAAAAAAGAATAATCATGAAGTGTCCGGTGCCATTATGATCCGAAAGTAGTCCGGAGCCAGAAATGACCAAATCATAAAGAATCCGTTACCTGCGTATTTGGTTAAGGTTTTTTTTCTGTTAAATTAATTGATGTTATAATTAGAAATAAGTCCCCATGTAAAGAAAATGTATTATGAATCAGCTATGTATATATATTTTTAGAAATAAAGTGTAAATAAGTAACAAACTATCGATATGACAAATAGAAAGTCAACGGGTGTTGTTTTGTGCGCACTTTGTAGAATATATGAGAGGGATTTATACAGCTGTAAAGGAAAAGCGGTCTGTCGGTAAGCTCAGAAGTTCCGTGGAATAGTTAGATTGTTTTAATTACCTTTCCTGTTCCATAACTATCGTCTCATTCGCATTGTCATCCATTTCATGTTGAGAAAAAAATCCGAAATGATCCGTTTCTTGGTCCGAAAGAATCCGTTTCATCCAAAAGAATCCGTTATGGCTATGCACCGTGAATTACATTCATTTACGGGTTGTCCGGGTACGTATGCGGCATTTAGACGTTGTTATAGCAACATGACATTTCACTAATTTTGGTGCCTTAAAATCTGATTCAATCCACCATTTCTTTGGAAATGCCTGTACCAAGTCAGGGTCATTAAGGTTTTCACATTTTTCCGGTTGTTGACTTATTTTGTCTGTTTATATATTTATATATTTATGAGTTTTGACTTTCCCTTTGGAAGATTGTTCGGAGTTCGGTAATTTTGTTATTCCCCTTATTTACAACCATGGTTTGGTTTAGTAGTGTAAAGTAATTTCGGGTCTAGCAGAATGTGATACAAGTACAAATAATTCACATCCTCCAAACGCAACGGAGTCAATCAGATTTGAGTTGAATAAGTCGTCATTACCAGGTTTTCTGTCAGTTGACCCATGGGTGATGAGTGGAGAGTTTCTGGGTGTGATTAGCCGTGTGTTACATATTAACTAAATGTACAAGGGTATATTTTGGTTGTAGTTATTTTCTTTTAGATATATAGACAGATAGGAAGTACTTACCGGTTTGTTGATTCGTAACCTACGTCGCCAAATTTATTCTCAAATAATATTATTATTTTATGTTTTTTGTTTCTAGAGAAAACTATTTATGGCTTAAGTGAATCTGGTGGTAAGAGTGAATTCTAGAACTGCATGAAATAGAGTGGTTTGGTTTATCTGCACATTTGATATCTTTATTTTATATTTCATAGTATACATTAGACACTGTAGAAAATTAAATATTAAACGATCCATATATCCCTAATATTCGTATGTTCTTGTACAATTACCTTTGACCTTTGTCGTGCTTTCAAATAGACCAATTTCACGTTACCGTCGCCATTATGGTTCAAAGGTCAATCGGAGTAAAAAACGTCATTGCATTTGTAAACACATCGAGACAAATTTATTTATCGTGGTAGTTATGCGTATATCGTCACTTAAGGAAGTTTTCATGAATTTGTTAGTTAAGAAAGAAAATAATTTATGGCTACATTTATCCCGTAGATCTTGAAAATACAATAATAATAAAAAATCGTGTAAATATTCGAAGTTATAGGGATGTTCGCCGTGATGTCACAGGCTTGAGAATTTACCTGTGTGGTTGGCAGGAAATCAAAATTTTCTATTGCTTTCAATGAAGGCTCAACTTTAAATTGTCATTATTATTTTGTTATTTACGATAATTTAATAATTCTTTCAGAAATGAAAATTATATAGCAATAATTAATTCACATCGAAGGTTTGATAAAAAATATTCAGAATAAAAAGATTGGAAATTCTATCTTGTTTTATTTAGTTTTAAAGCGTAAAAATGCATTATTTCATATTAGAATTATGAATTTATCATATCAAAATAAAAAAAATGTAAACTGACAGAAAAAATACGAATTTTCTTAAGTCTCTAAAACAATTAACAGAACAAACATTGGTTTGGAAATAAAAAAGTTATAAAAGTTTAAAAATTGCTTACTTTCATGTCAATTACTTTATTGTTTTACTGCCAACCAATTATTTGTTTAATGACATGCAAATTAGTGAATATGACATCACTAATGAGATTGGCGAACATTCCTATACTGTAGTTCGAAGGACACCATTATGACCATATAGGCATAACACACAACTTGGCAAATAGTACTATGTTTACAAAACATCATAGACCTGCAATATATCCTCCTAGCGGGTCCTTATCAATTAACTTGAAGAAAATTCATCTACATCTCGTATATTTTGTTGCCTGACTATCCAATAACAAAAAAAAGGGGGGGTCGGGGTCTTATTAAAAAGGGAAAACAAAAGAAGTATTTTTCCCTAAACAATGACTGGCAGATATTTTTTTTTACAAAAGCCAGCTTTGTAATGTTAATGCTGGCATTATGTTAGACTTCTGCATGGTTTTATTTATACATATTATATAGTTTATCATATTTATATCACATTAAACATGCAATTTGTAATATTATGGAGTAACAAATAAAACTTTTTAAAAGACCCAACTTACAACTGGTATGACCCTTTTGTTAGAGAATGTATAAAGTATGTTTGTGTAACTGTAAGACACTTTTGATGCACTAACTAGAAAATGACTTGGTTCAACTTTATCATTTTGTGATTTTTTTAGAAGTCAAAGAATGCACACCTTTAGTATCTGTACATTAAACACACTACAAAATATTACAGAAACTGTAGGGAGGGATAGACAGGAAAAAATTAGTATGCCATGATACAGGGCTAAACATTAACAGTCATGTTCCATTCTTACATGTATGTAAAACACATTATTATGGTGTGGTTTCTGTTGGTGAGACACTCCATCATTTCTTGTATATGCCAATAATAACATATAAGGATTAGTATAAAGTGCTAAATTCAGGAACAATGCAAGTAAAACTTTGTTCTGCAAAATATGTACATGCACATGTACTCTGTAAATGATTCAACTATGTAGCTTTTGTAAATTATAGGGCACAAAAAGTAAACAAATATTCATTAACAAGAAATATGTATTGCAAAAACAAAATATTATTAGCATGTCCGAAAAGTCAGCTGCATGTATAATAATAATGTTGTAAAATAACAAAACTATGAACTGGAACATTGAAGAATAGGAAATAAAACACATTCTCCTCATCCTGGTGAAGTCTTAAGTTAATGATCGAATGAAAATAACATTGCTTTTAACATCAAAAAGTTAATATTGGGAGACACTATACAATTTTCTTTATCCTTTAGTTATTGAATTAAAAAGTTCAAAAATCTGACAAAAGTTCCACCCCCAAAAAAAACATACTAAAAATGGCCAAAACTCCTTTAATTTAAAATTATTTGTCCAAGACTTTCTCAGGTACAATGTAAATGAACAGAGCCCAAAATATTCAATAACTTTAAATGAAAAACAACACTCATATGGGGGATAACAAACATTCCATTCAT
>MJUT01025581.1:83430-96231 GCA_002080005.1 Gigantidas platifrons
ACATTTTGGCAGAATCTATCAAGGCTCCTCACTAAACTTGATTTCAATTGATTACAATAAGCAGTTCTTAAGAAGATCTTTGAAATGTTACCTAAACAGAAGCTTTAATGGCCCCTTGTAGCCAGGTTTGATCATCAATTAGCACCACAATACCAACATTTGGTCCTGACTTTGTTATGAACATTTCAGCCAAGATTGGTTGCAATCCCTTCAGTTGTTACAAATGTATCTAATGGTCCTGACTTGGCACTGCATAGACGCGATAGAGAATAAAAATAACGTGCATAAATTTCTTACCCTGCAGTGCATGAACAATAAGCTCCTTCTGTCAAACCATTATCTTCTTTGGTGCATATCCATACATTGTGGGGGTCGTCATTCAGTCTATAATGGTGAACACTTACATTTTTTGTAAAATAAATTACACAAGTTCCTGTTCGATTTTGTCTTTAAGAAATATGCCTCCTGCAACCACCCACTTAAAAAATATTCATAGACCTTGCCAACCTTATAGTCTTTCAGCATGTCAATGCAACATCACCATGGGCTAACAAGAAATACGTTAACTTACATGCCGAAACATACGACCACCAGCTCCTCCTTCGTTCCTGTTTTCGTCAGACTTCTCATCGTCCAGAACTGTCTCAGATTCTCGACTTTCCAACTACTAAATTAATCAATAATTGTGTATATTTGATCACCAGTGTAATGTGTAAATGTAGAATACAATTTTGCAAATAAATAAAGTGAATATAACTTCGAAAAGGTTAAAAATAAAGTGGTAGTCGTATCGCCATGATATAATCCAAGCAGAAAGGCCGCTTACCACCCGGATTTTACTCCGATTGGACTTTGGACTAAGGCCGCTTACAACAAATAATAGGTTAATGTGAAATAGGTCTGTCGTGATTTGATTGGTTCAAATCGGATTAAGTAATTAGTAAGAAATGCTATTAATGTAACTCATCATGAGAGACTATCCTTGTAGTACACATGTCAACTCTTCGTACGTCCTCGATTATAATAAATGTCTTCCTTTCTGTAGATTTATTTTTATTTCCAGACATGCCAGAAGTCTATATTTGTATTACTTGTCCCCATGATAATGCGTACATGGGTAAATCTTTATGAAAATAATTTCTTTTCAAATTCACCGACTCCACATGGGAGACAAAACGATATTCTAAATACTGATTAATATTGTCGCAAAGCCATTTACAAAGAGTTAATATTAAATTCATGGAGACAACTGGGGCGGAATATGAGCATCCATGCCGTTGTCAGTGTCGTCGTGATAACCCGCCATCTTACTAATTGTGTCTGTTAACCCACATTGTCTTTACATTTGTATAGTTTAGGATAGAGCACATGTCGACATGCCACGTATGTATACACTGATCTAGTCCGAGATTCCTCTGCCGTTCGACGACTATTTACATCTTGCTGTTGTCGTTGTACGTCAGAGCGCTCTCCATAATGAAAACAGCGGATTTTCCTCCCAATCTCAGCCGTGGCACATTTCCACGTTTTGTGACTATCATATTTTATTTTCTATCCAAAACCCTTACATAAATCGCTTCACCAATCATTTTTCTATTCATTCATAACCATCTTACCCTCAGAAATTGGTGTTACACTCCATTACAGCACAATTTCCCCAGACCATATGATTTCGTCATTTTGAACACTGACATTTTGAAATATTTGTCACGTGACTTCGAGAGAACTACGATTACCGCAATGTATCATGGGAGATGATTTGCATATATGATCTGACCTTGTCCAAAATAGGGGGAAACGTAAGACATGCTCTTTCCGAAGCCCGCGGATAACACTACCAAATGAATCTTTTCTATCCAACATATTTTGTATTATTTCCTTCTGCTCTGATTTGAGTTGTAGATGGAACTGTTTGTCCTGCAGAATACGCTTTATATCGTCTTGTATGTTTGTTTACGTATGCTAATTTGGCGCACTGCATTTAGTATATCCCATCATGCAATGCATTGCTGTCATCTTTCAGTTAGTATCGCGAAATCACGTTAAAAAAATGGCAGTGAAATGACCAAATCATCGGGTGTAAGGAAAAAACGTGCTGTAATCGAGTGTAACACCACTCTCTGAGGGTAAGATGTTATGAATGAATAGAAACATGATTGGTGAAGCGATATATATTAGGGTTTTGGATAGAAAATAAAATCTGTGAGCCACAAAATGTGGAAATGTGCTACAGTTGAGATGCGGAGGAAAATCCGCTGTTTTCATTATGGAGAGCGCTCTGACGTTCAACGATAACAGCAAGATGTAACAAGTCGTCGAACGGCAGAGGAATCTCGGACTAACATTGATCAATAAGAATAAACTTTGCACGATAAGTATATATTTTGTTTATTTAGTAGTAAATAATATACAATAACAACTGAATTCCAGTAACACTTAGCTGTATATTTTACTCCCTGATGTGATACGGGTATTATACTATGCGAGTAGAAAAATAAAAAATAAAAATACCACACTCGCAGAAAGGGGAATAATTGATATCCTTCACACACAAATATATGATCGCTCATTTTCCTGGCTTGGTACAGGTACTTCAGTAAAGAGTTCCGGGTAGGTGTATCAAACCAGCTTTGTGATACCAAATTTGACCTCTTTGTGTTATATCAGTCGTGAAATCCAGTATTATTGTTGGTTGTGAATCAAACCAGAGATGTATCAGCTATCGTTGGTGACTCGATCCCTGTCTGTAAAGAAATGTGGAAAGGGCCTTTCTTGATGAAATGAAACAATCCTACGGAATGTTGAGATTTTAAAATTTATTTATTTGGTTTATTTTGTTAAACATTATCTATAACATATATATGTTTCTATAAATAGTTGTATAACGTCAGTTCACATTTGATCAAATTTTGTTTTTATTTATCTTATAGATTAAACAGTAAATGATTAAAAAGTATCATGTCTATTTTTACACAAGGACAACCCACTGATGTAGATTTCAAACCCACGATCTACCGTACTCGATCAATCATGGAAACCTTTAACTAAAAACCTAGAATTATACTAAAAGTAATGATGCTGGATTTTATTACCATATCATATCTATAGTCGATTTTTTACATTTTAAGAGAGCGGTCGTTAACTTTCTAATTTTAGAACTGAGTCTCAGATATTATTTCTTTTGTCTCTATTGCTGGGTTAAATAGTGCATCGTTTACCTTGTATATAAACAGTGTGCTAAATTGTCCAGAATTAAGGGTTTCTGTGTCACAATATACAAGGTGTAATATAATACCTGTCTTCTAATACTTATTAATGTAAAGTTAGATTGAAGCTAACATAGATGTGTGTGTTTCGTTTTGTTTTTCATACTTCATCACATGTCTATAAAAGTAAGTATAGTAGAGAAAGTATATTACTCTACTAATAGCCCAAGACTAAAAAGGGTTTGAAGATACCAAAGGGGTAACCACAATCCATCAATCGAAGAAGAGAAGACAACTCAATGGACAAATAAAATGGACAAAAAGACAAACAACGATCTACAAAACACCACACAGAAATCTAAACATTGAGCAACACGAACCCCACTTAAAACATGGGGTGAACTCAGGTGCTACGGAAGGATAAGTAGTTCACGCACCAGTAGTGGCACTCGTACTACGTACACCTTTCAGAACAGATAAGAGAAGATTATGGCATTTGAGAAAGACTTATGATTGTAAATTTAATGTTAAAGGAGTTAGGAACAGTAAAAGATATGTAAATAGTGGTATTAATGTATGAATGTATCTTTACTAACTAACATAACAATCGCAGCCATGGTAGGATGAATTAGCATCGTCGTGAAAGTAAACAAGTCAGTTTCATTTCGTAAAACCTTTAATGAAATTCCATTCATTCAAATTAATGCATTTTGGTATCCATGACATTCACAGCAGCTTCTTCTCTAGGGTCACGATTTTATGCTCTCAGGATTTACTCAAGAATGTTATTTATGATGTAGCTAAATTTCAACTTTTTAAACCAATTTGATTGGAGTTGTGATCACAATATAATAGACGGTTTCATCATCTTGTATCTCCCATTAAGGAATCGATGCCGTCAATATAACATCTTGAATCACAAAGGATTGAATTCTCGTGTTCATGGGTATTTTCAAAGAGTAGTGAAACGTATTGTCAGAATGTGTAAAACCAGTTAGGTCATTAATACTCCGTCGAATTCAAAAACGGAAAAGAATGTTCGACCAAGATACGCATTTCAGTACATAAAAGCAAACGAGAGTTTACTTCCTTTTTATGACAAATATGCTGTTGTACCTGCAGACACGGCTTCAAATAACATTGTTTTAGTTTGTAAAAAATATAATCATGGGTGTCTAATCAATGAAGTGTGCATTTTTAAGAACTTTGCTTTTGCTAATCCTACCTGCAAAATACAAGATTTGACAAGGACGAAATTGTGGCAATCAAAACAGTTAAAAAGCACACTTTCATAGATTCAAAAGAGGTATATAATTGCTGCATGCAAACCCTTTCCGACATGAATATAGACTGCAACTGCTAATATGACGTTAACAATAATGAATTAACAACCAATCAATCAATGAGGTATAGCGTTATATAAATTTAGGTTAGACATTCCTTGTTGAAGCTAAATTAAGATGGAAAAGTGAAAACAAACAACAGAGATAAAATAGCATACATAAAACTACTGATGTCAGCATAATTCAGGTGCAACAAAAGCTAAATTAGAGAAAGAGAGCTAACATGATATCATCGATATAAGGATATAGATGGCGACATCTAACACAATAACATCGGTATAATGTTATAGATGGCGACATCTAACACAATAACATCGGTATAATGTTATAGATGGCGACATCTAACACAATAACATCGGTATAAGGTTATATTTAAATTCAGAAGAGATATTTAAATTCCGAAGAGATGCTTCATTAAATTAGTAAATGCTTAATTCTGCTGATAAGAAAAAATAACACGTCTTCACTATTCAATTATGTTCATTTTAACATTTTTCTGAGCAAGTAAGGATAAAAACTTGTAGATCAATTTACGTAAATTTCATTCTCTTTATAGATTCCTTGTATTACAAACCAAAGAATCAATTTGATTAATTGTATTTACAGCACATTTCTCTATCGATCACGAGGTCTTCAAGGAACTAATTCAACGGGAAATTGAAAGAATTAAGGACAAGTTGGTAGAATTTGCCAAGTATATGAGGGAAATAAAGGTATGAGTTAAAGGATATTTGTTGTTCCCTGATCTTTAACTACATCATTTATGTAACATACCCTGTAAGCTAATAATACCAAGCAGTATGGTGCAAGAAGGCATCAGTATAAGATACTTAGTTTGCTTTGTATATATTTTTATGTTTATAATCTGTAAAATGTAGCTTATTTACCAGAGGATATTTCTCTATATCTATTCAATCCGATATAATGACAGGCAATTACCAATCATCTTATTAGCTGAGCAATTACATAACCATCAAATATTCTGTAATCTGGGAGCGGTACCCATATTTCTCTTTAATATTTGGTGTCCTGTTGATAAAATAAAAATAGTTTGTTTGTTCAATACTTTCCTTTCCCCAATATGCCTTTTCCTTATTTTGAAAAAAAGGTATACGTCACCCCCTCCCTTCACAACACACAAACATAAGAAATAGGCGGAGCTCCTTGTTTGCTGGAACCATTTCTGCTAGCTAATAACCATGTTGAGGTTTCCCAAACATTTATGACATACTCAGTTTTTCTCTCTTCTTTAATTCTTTATACCTTAAGGCATCATTGGTGGAAAAACTCAAAGGATAAAATTCTTCATTTAGCAGTTTTTAGCAAAGGAATATTTGTTGTTTCACTTCATCTTCTTGTTTCGCAGAATTTTGACAATAAACGTAAAAGAATACCAAAGAGGCAATCACAAATTGACAATCCAGAGAAACTGGCAACATAAGATACACGAAGAAAAACTAAACAAAAACACAACAAGCAAACATTAATAGCGTAAATGAGACATGACTAGTATTAATACCTAGATCGTTATATCAGAATCTCGTAATTTAGTAATATTTAAGAAGAAGGTTTTACCATTATACAGTAAAATAAGAATATGTATCATTCAACCAGTTACAGGCGTTTTACAACGTTACGGTATTATGAGTAATAAACTATTAAATCAAAGGATTTTAAAGAATCATCTCAATACATGAAATGTTGAACAATGACGAAAGATGGTGTTAACAACTAGATTTTGGTTCAAAGTTGTCTATAGTTTCACTATTATGTTTTCTCTATCAGACAAGTTATGTTTTGTATTATATAAATACTCATTGTTTTCTTGTTTCCGGTATAAACATCCGTTATGCTTTCTTAATCTCAAATCCTTAATCTCACTGTCATTGTCAGTTATCAGTGTATAGTGCAACACCGACATGACAGGATAGCGACCCCTATCTTAAAATCATGTTAACCACAAATTACAAGGTTTTATTAATAAGGAAAATTTGAAGATACCATATATGAGTAATAAGAAGGCTTAAGTCGAAGGACAGACAATACAATGGCCAAAAGAAAAGAGACAAACAATTACCTACAAAACATTACGGGAACAAGTTGTAGCATCAATGGAAACTAAACAGAAAGCATATATCGCTCTACTTCTATTAGGAAACATACACATTGAGATAAGTGCCACAGGACAAACAACAAACTAGTAGTACATTGGAGATAATTAGATGTATTATGGAGGATACAAAGTGCATTTTATTTTAGTGAGGACAACGGTAAAAAGTATTAAACATTCCTACTCGAGGGCATCCCGGGGTACAAACTATAACGTTGACTATCTGATGGAAACTACAAGTAATCCATACGTGGGGGGAAGGGGGGGGGGGTTATCGGAATCAAATAAAGTGACGTTTTCGATAAGAATTAATACTACAGAAATAATAGTTGATATTTACATATTATATCCAACCAAGCTCTATAGAGTTCTTGGAATGTTAATGTGTGGTAAGTATTAAAAGAATTCAAAGCTGTCTTCTACATTATATATATCAACGTATGAGTTGGTAAACTATAGATAAAGTAATGGGTGTACATGTTTAGCTGCCATGTGCAATAGGATTCTATTAATGACATACAGGCTGATCATTTATTATATCGGTTTTTGATTAATGATTAAAGAGTGGCGAATACAACACAACATCAATATAAACAAATATAATCTGAGTACAACACAACATCATTATAGAACAATCAGAAATCTGGACAATAGTAATATAAGCAAAGCATAATCTAAAAAAAAACATAATACCAATATAAATTACATTTGTAAATACGCCACAATATAACAATACAAACAAGGCAAGCTCTGGATACAATATACCAAATTGTAGATTAATGAAAAGACACAATTTGGATACAGCTAAGAGTTCAGAGAGTTTGCTGTAACTGTGACTATTTGACGGAGAGAAATTAAAAGCGGACCGCGATGAATTTTCTTTTCTAATAATCAACTTTCCATTTATTGGTAGCGATATTCGAGCACGAACACGAACTGCTTACCTTTCGCGATCTCCTGATTTCGCCAACGGTTATTTGGTGGGGTCAGTGTTGCTCATCTTTTTTGTTTATGGTGTCTCTGTATTGTCTATTTTTTATTGCTCCTGTGGTTTTCTTTGACCTTATTTACCTCTGGAGAAAATAGGAATTTTAAACAGATAACGAACAATGTTACTACAAACAACAAAACATCAATACAGGCAAATCAGAAAAAAACACACAAATACATACAAAACAAAGCACAATTTATTCCCTGATTTTTTTTCAGAAAATCAAATGTTTTATTCCCTCGGTGTGTTGCCTGATCATTGGCGAAATATCACATAGGAATCAAAACAGCTTGGATGCTACAAACCATAATTACGAGCAATTGGTCTATTTAATTTCACCTATTTTTTTTATTATTCTAGTTGAATGGAATGGTAAAGAGCACACATGCAAGTTCTCCTGGTCTTGGTGTTATAAATTTAGCTGGTGAAATGAATGCAGACTTAATTGTTACAGGAAGTAGGGGTCAAGGTTCATTCAGGAGAACATTTATTGGTAGTGTCAGTGATTACATCCTTCATCATTCCAATGTTCCTGTCATGGTAGTGTCTCACCATAAGAATCACCATCATAAAGATCACCACCATAAAGATCACCATCATAAGGATCACCACAATAAACACACAGGATAAATAGGAAATCAATGTTATAAGGAACTATTATTCTGTGTACCAGATAACTGGAGTTGTGTTTATTCATATTTACATCATTTTCATTGTAATATTTGTTTATTCAAATTTATGTCATCTTAATTGTATTATTTATGTATTCATATTTATGTCATATTTATTGTATTATATGTTTATTCATATTTATGTCATCAACATTGTATTATACATTTATTCATATTTATGTCATATTTATTGTATTATACATTTATTCATATTTATGTCATATTTATTGTATTATACATTTATTCATATTTATGTCATATTTATTGCATTATTCGTTTATCCATAGTATGCTGTCTTCATTGTAGTATGCTCCATGATATTCTTGTGATGAGTGAATAAAATGACCCAAAACAAATACCACACCGTCGGAAAATTTAGAAAAATACAAAAAAAAGAGAAGAAAGATATCCCTAAAGGTACTAATTTGATGAAGTAACTCATTGGTAAATTATCTAAGCAATACTCATGTAATTTTATATTTTCTTGCGACTGAATTCATGACTTATCACTATGTTTGTAACAAGAGTAATAAGACGGGTGTCACCACTGGAGCAGGAACTGCTTCCCCGGCAATAACCCCGGAGTTCACACTCGTTTTTGAACGTGGGTTTCGTGTTGTTCATGTTATCAAATTACATGTCTTCACATTTTTAGTTCTGTGTTGTGATGTCCATTGCGATTTCCGCCTAAAAATGATGTTCGGTTCTTCTTTATTCCCATTTGTTTGTAGGAGGTTCATGTTTTATTTATGTCATTTGTATTTATTTATTTATAATGGTGTCCAACACGACTTCCATATCAAATAGTGTTCGTGTCGTTTAGCAGTAACACGACAGGTGTCACTAGTGGAGCAGAAACTGCCTACCCTTCCGGAGCACATGTGTTCACCCTCGATTTTTTTTTATCTGTGTAGTGTTTTGTGTGGCATGTTTTGTTTATCATTTTATTGAACCAACACACCCTCCAGATAGGAACTTAAAAGATCCCTTGCCATATTGGGGAAAATTCCGTATCCGTATATAAATATACATTCAGTTTAAAGTACATGAGTACCATTCCTGAACGCAGGGTCTATGAGAGGGGATTTCAGTCGGTACATCGCTCAGGTGTCCGGAGAACCAAGACGGGGCCTGTGAATCTCTGAAGGGCCCCATAGCCTTAGCCATTGACGCTTTATTTTGATTTTTTTCCCAGTTTTTTAAATTATGTTTGTCACTGCTTTGTTTTAAGTATATGTTATCTGAACATTTTGCTGCACAGGAAATAAAGCATTTATAAAAGTTTACCAGTCTCAGTCTGTCCCCGGGGCACCTAAGTAGTCTTGTTCCGCCTTGCAAAATTTCTCTTGAAGGCTCTGCCTTGACGATAAGAGAGAAATTGTAACATGACAACAATAATGGACGTGGACCCTTTATTGATTTCATAATATATAAGTGATGATTATTTAACTTATCAATATATGACTAATGTGTACAGATGTATTTGATAGAAACATTAGTTCTGTATTGTAATGTAAAGTTTGTTATGTTTATTTATTGTATATTTATTGATTCTTTTATTAAAATTTACGCCAATGTTTTTTTAATCATTCTTATACATAGGTACATATGAACTTCTTTTGATGTAATCATAAACTATAATGTTGCACGAACTTTAAATACATTTCATCAACTTTACAAAGCCTTTTCATATCTCCAGTGTGTGTCTAATTAACTGGACATAAAACCCATCACTGTTTACTGTATAAAGGATTTAAGCAAAACCCAGTTTGTGGCCAACACCACCATGTTATTTCTCTCCAATCAACATAAGCACAAACCTTAATGATTTGTTTTACTGGCATTACTTTTTCTTCAAAGAAATATTTGGGTTTCTGTTAAAAAATTAACACATGTTTACTATTATAATATAATTAATGGGGTTATTCATCATGCAAACTAAAGTTTCTATTTCTTTAGATTGGTTGTATCAAATATAAGATTTTCATGTTTTATTCCGAAATGAATACATGATAATACTGATAACTGTTAGTGTACTTACATGACCAACACTACATATATTTATGACTAAGCTAAGAGAAATGCTAGTTAAGGTTTAGACATAAAACACATGTTTGATACTGACGCCATCGGTCATTGTGTTATAGGTTTTGCTATGTTATGTTACTCTTTATGATACTCATTGTTTTGTAAATACCAATAGTCTCGGCTTTTTAATCTACCTTTTCGGTATGGTCATTTGGGTTATAGTTATTATTGGGTGCATTGCGTCGATCGTCTGTTCTTTTCAAATTTGTACGTTTCAGTTTTTTTATGACCAAATGAAACAATACTTGGCAGAAAATGATGTCGTAATGGTCCTCATGAATGTAGATGTTAGACGTACCTTCTGGAATGAATTATAGCGTCAATTATACTTTCTGGTGAATTAAAAGGACAAATATCTTCTTCTCAGAAATCATATATGCGATGTAAGTGTTACATAATAGAAATAGTTCTAAATGACCCTGTGTATAGTTTATGTTTTAATCGTCGAATCGAAATCCAAGATGGCAGTCACCGCATGACAAAGTTTTAACAAAGGACTCTATCGGAAAGTAAAGCAAGATTTTCTCAGAAGCTAAAAACTTGATTGAGCACAACCCTTACATGAGTAATCATGGAGAATCGTCCCTTGTAAAGTATTTATATTGCGAGCCGATCATAACTTCAAGATTTCCGCCACGGCTGGATATAACATTGACATTGGAATTAGAATAACACAATTCTCGAAAACTATGCTCGATTGAGTCCAAACCGTACATGGATTCAAGTTGGAAATTAGAACACAGTATTATGGCATACAAGCAAAGATTGTTTGGTTCGGAATCATTATAATGTGTTCGAATGGGCGACATGGGTACCCTTGTAATGCACTATTAAAATTGTGTTATAGTGTTAGCGTGGTGGTCTTGTACAAAGCGGACATCATCATCATCAGTGAGCTGGAAATCGTTCCATATGGCGTAAAACAACAATAACTCACTCTCTGACTTAAATAAAATAAAATATTATTATAAAGTAAAGGCAGTGAAACGATTGACACATGTTAAAAATTGAAATCTAAGAATAAAAATCCTATACTTTCCTATTTTGTATGATTTTTGTCGTGGGTCCATATTTCGAGAAAGAAGCCATTGCATTCACTGTGTGACCCATGAAATTTATAAAATCAATTGATAGAAGTATCATGTCATTTAGCTGTTAAAATATTAAAACCAATTCTAGCATCAGTGTCATATCATGATATCATTTGGCACCAGACTCGTAATTTATAGCACTTTCAGGTTTCCGATTTGTTTTTCAAAGACCGTTTTCTCATCAGTGAAATTTATTCTGTCTCATAAATTTCTTTTATTAGCTATAGGGAATATGATCTGTAGAATTATTAGTTTTTTGTACATAAATCTACCAGGATCCTATTTGTTTTATGGTGTAATCTATTGTTAATTGTTTAATGATTTTTTGTTCATTTTTATAGGTGGTGACATTGAATTGTTAGATGAAAATAGATTTTCTGTCTTCATCAATACTTAAAACTGATTGATAGTATTCTAAAAATATCCAATCAAAAATTAAAGATTCTGTATTTATAAAACTACAACGCTATTAGTATGTGTTAAGTTCAAGAAAAGTTTGAAGATACCAAACAGGTAATCAGAAGACGAAGGACAGACAGCACCATGGCCAAAAGATACCAAAGGGGTAATCAGAAGGCGAAGGACAGACATCACCATAGCCAAAAGATACCAAAGGGGTAATCAGAAGCCGAAGGACAGACATCACCATGGCCAAAAAATACCAAAGGGGTAATCAGAAGCCGAAGGACAGACAGCACCATGGCCAAAAGATACCAAAGGGGTAATCAGAAGACGAAGGACAGACAGCACCATGGCCAAAAGATACCAAAGGCGTAATCAGAAGACGAAGGACAGACAGCACCATGGCCAAAAGATACCAAAGGGGTAATCAGAAGACGAAAGACAGACAGCACCATGGCCAAAAGATACCAAAGGGGTAAGCCAAAAGAAAAAAGACAAAAGAAAAAGGACACAAGGACAAACAATGATCTACAAGACACTACACAGAACTAACAATTGAGTAACACAAACCCAACTAAAAACAAACAATGATCTACAGGGCACTACACAGAACTAACAATTGAGTAACACAAACCCAACTAAAAACAAACAATGATCTACAAGACACTAAACAGTACTAACAATTGAGTAACACAAACCCAACTAAAAACAAACAATGATCTACAAGGCACTAAACAGAACTAACAATTGAGTAACACAAACCCAACTAAAAACAAACAATGATCTACAAGACACTACACAGTACTAACAATTGAGTAACACAAACCCAACTAAAAACAAACAATGATCTACAAGGCACTAAACAGAACTAACAATTGAGTAACACAAACCCAACTAAA
>MJUT01025591.1:19406-43525 GCA_002080005.1 Gigantidas platifrons
ATACCACAATGTACATGTTAATAGGTCACAAAGTCTACCAGGTGTTCGTGATTCATTGATTCTGTTTAATATTTATCAAAAATATTCTCTTCCAAAGCTAAAGTTTGGCAGAGTCAGAAAATTCCGAACAAATGAAACCTAAATTGTAAACGAGTGTTCATTACATAGCCATTTTCAAATTTACGGTTTCTTTTGTAAGTGAAAAATCTTAGATAAGTGTCATAGCTATGTACAGTTTAAAAAATGTAAGATTCTATAGGAGAAGTCCAAATATATTCTCAGAGACTGCTTCACTGATTTTCATGAATGATCCTTTACTACATGTAATTAACTTCATACATTTTTCTGTGATTTTTTTTAATCCAAAGAAATTCGTAACCAAGTGAGGGACACACGGCTGAAACACAATATAGGGTTCATACTCAAAAACAGTGTGCTATGTGCAATATTAACCTACTTCCATTGAATTTTAAGGTATCACTCTAATACCATCTTTTGGATGGTGAAACAACGAAGTTGCATACAAAATTTCAAGAAGATATCTCTCATAGTTTTTGAGTAACAAGCAAAAGAGTACCGAAAAATTTGCACAAATAAGTCGTTATGCTGTTGCACTTGAAATTTGTTTATTTTTACACCAAAATTTACTTTTCAAAATAGGAAAACAACAAAACTATTTTAATATAAATCTTTAGAAAAATTAATCAGGATTAATTTGATACCAAATTCATGAAAATCGGACATCAGTTGGAGAAATTATCATGCTTTATCCAAAAGGTATGTTTCTATCAGAAATCTGTAGGGTCCGTAACCAGTAAAAATATCTTCTAGAAAACACTGTCAAAAGATTGATATTTTCATGTTTGAAGATGTAAAATACACAGAGTAGTTATAATCAGTCAAAATATGAACAATTGTAGACAATAAAAACTGCAGAACAGAAAATATGGTTACGGACACTACAAAAACCATGTAAATATGTTACGGACACTACAAAAACCATGTAAATATATTTAAGGGTGTCTTTATAATCTTGTGTGAATAAATGTTAATTAAAAAGAGAAATAACAAGTAATTCTGAGTAATCTTAACATCATACCAACTTCAGACATTATAGATCATAGAAAACATGTTGCTTTTAAGAATAACAGTACTTGAATGTTCAGCTCTGCTGCAACACTGCATTGCCCTTTATTGTGTTTTACCCGACAGGCTACTGAGAATCTCTTGTCAATGTTTTCAATTGATTGTTAAATCATGCTGCAATTTTAGTAATTGTGCAGCTTAAAAAAATAGAAAAAACTCAAAATTTCCCTAGGTTCTTCAATGTTATTACTGTTGAAATTTTGTTTGTTTTTGTTTTGTTTCTTTAAGAGCTTTTTCATTATGATGATATTTTGAGAAGATGGTTACTCTAATTTTAGACGTTGATATTTATCTCTATTATAGGGGTACTTTGATATTGTAACAAATCCCATGGATTTAGGCACAGTTAGACAAAGACTACAGGATGGAATATACAGTAATCCTCAAGATCTATGCAAAGATTGTCGTCAAGTTTTTACTAATTCTAAGCTGTTCAATACAAATAAAAGGGCTAGGGTAAGTGAAATCTTTTATTTTCTTGATAATTATATATACAGATAAATCTCATTATCTCAGACTCAGATAGGTAGTTTTCTTAGATGACGCGAAATATGAATCTGGTCCATTCGTAGCAGTGGCTGTCATGGTCGTGATCATAAGGTTGGTGAATTTTTAACTACCTTTGCAATCGGTGCCTATCACCACTAAAGTTGTGAGTTCGAACCCCGTTCATGGTGAGGTGTACTTGATACAACATTATGTGATAAAGTTTGTCAGTGACTAGCGACAGGTTGGTGGTTTTCGCTGGGTACTCCGGTTTCCTCCACCAATAAAACTAACTGCCACGACATACCTGAAATATCGTTGAAAGTGGCATTAACTACCATAAACCATAAAATACCATTTGTAGTAATTGTTAGCTAAATTTGCCATGATAATTAGAATACTCTGTTGCTTCGATGCTGAAATGGTGGATTCCTTTGACTTCGACTCAGCAACGTTCGACTGTCATTAACGAAAGTTTGTCTCTACGATATACAGATGAACAATTTTGAAGGTTATACAGTCAAACCTGTATTAAGAGGTCACCTTTGGGACAAAGAAAAAGTGGTCTTTTAAGACAGGTAACCTTTTAAAAGAGGTTCAGTTCATATGAAATTTTCTGTCAGAACAAGAACAGTGACCTTTTAATACAGGTGACTGCTTAATAGAGGTGACCACATGGAAAGTTTTGACTGTATTTGTATTTATATTTGATTTGATTAATTCCCATATTTTTGTTATCAATTTAGATTTACACTATGACCTTGAGATTATCAGCTATGTTTGAAGAGCAAATAAGGGGGATAATTAGTACTTGGAAGATAGCTGTTAAGAAAAGTCAGAAGTCTCCAGCACCGAGAGGCTTTTCACCAAGGTATGTACCCCAGTAATGCATGAAACTGAATACAGAACATTTTGATTGTGATACTATATGTATAATAAATCTATGTTTTAAATACAAATGTCAATGATAGCAAATTTGCAAAGAAACTTAGTGGCATGGGTAGCTATGTTTGTTGACAAGTTTAGTCACAATAAAGCTGAAAAAGAATTGACGGTGACCATAAACAATAATAACCAGGTGGTCATTATTTTTATATTAAAATTGATAGAATCTCTTTTGAGATTAAGAAATTTGAAACTAAGCTTAATAAATTGTAAGCAGTCTTCAGAACTGAGTACTTTTTGTAATGGTATTTCCTTTGCATGATGTTAAGTGAGAAATGATATGGATGTAAATGAACACGAGAGACTATCCAACTTTACAGTTAGACATGAATTCAAGTTAAGGAACATTGCTCTCATTGCTGTTCTGCATTTCACAGTCACAGTATGGTCTTCAGTAATGAGTGAAACTCGTACCCTAATATACCCCTGGTAGCTGGTTTTTCCTAAGTCGAGAGATCATCGTAATCTACGAGAACTCCTCTTTATTTTAACCTATCCTTACTACCTGGCCACTCATCCCTATTTAGTAACTTTTCAAAGTAACATGAAAATCACGGCAACATCGGTGGTCCAAAATGGCGTCATTTTGGAGATACTTTGAAAGTATGCTCGTTTTAAATTAAAACCAAACAAATATATATGTATTTGATATAATTATGATATTTTTTGTACCATAACAATCGTTAGACTCTACTTTATCAATTGATGCCAGATTTTACTTTGGTACCTATCGTGGAAATGTAGAAATCACTAAATAACAGCAGCCTGAAATTGAAAAATATTATGGCTAGGGAATTTTTCTATTGACTACTATCTCTAATATTAGTGTAAAATCGTCCTAGCCTGAAGTTGAGCTGTACTCTTGGCTTCTACTGATAATGTTAAAATGTTTTATATTTGTATTTTATGTATATTGTACAGTCTTGGACCAAAATTATTTCCACAAAATGGCTGCCGCATCTAAATTTTTTCATTCCATTACAAAGTTCATACCCAAATTACATTTTTAATCGAAAAGGTACTTACCCCATTTCTTCAATACTTTGTAATACATCCATTTGCCCTCAATACTTGTCGCACAGGCCTTGGTATACTTGCATATAATGATTTAATAAAGTCTGGAGTGAAGCAATCCCAAATTTCAAACACAGTGTCTATAAGTTCTTGATGCGAATTAATTGTGTGAAGTCTTCTTTGCAGTAAAATTGTTATCCATCTCCAAAGATTTTCAATGATATTAACATCTGGGCTCTGTGCAGGCCACATCATATTACATGTAGTGATATTGTTTGCTTGTTTCCAGTTCATCGTCAATCTTGACACATGGGGTGGGGCGTTGTCATCCTGAAATGTCCATTGCCCTGCCGGAAAAACTTTTGCAATAACTGGCCACAAGTTAGTGTCTAAGATGTCAATATACTTTTGTGAGTTTATATTTCCATCAACATCCACCAGTGTGCCCACTCCGTCATATGTGATACATTGCCAAAACATAACTGAAGCTCGGACATTGGGGTTAGCGTCAGCGTGCTCTCCAAGACATCTTGAAGCCCATTTCTCATCATCCCTGCCCCAAATGTGCACCTTACTATTCTTGCCCAACACAATCTGAATCTCATCAGAGGAAATAATTTTTTTCCAATAATTATTTACAGTCATATGAAGTTTGGAATGACACTATGCCCTACGCCGAATACGATTCACTTTCGAGATCACAATTTTCTTTTTTACTACCATTCGTTTGTAACCGTAAAACTTCAGTCGTCTTTTCACAGTTGATTTTGACAATTTTCTAGGTGTCTGTGTATTATAAACAGAGGTAACTTCACGTAAAGTTTTTCTGCGGTTCAACTTCACAACACGCAAAAGTTGCCTGTCAGTCCTGGCATCGGTCAATTTTGGTCTACCACTTCGAGAAGCATTTTCTAGGTTTTCACGTATTCGATACCGCTTTAAAAAATTTGCGATAGTAAAACGATTAATTCCCAATATTTCCGATATCTTGGGACCACTGACATTATCTTCTGACAGGCATACGATCAATTCTTTCTGCTCAGTTGTCAACTCTTTACCTTTTCGACCCATATTTTATGCAGACGATATGTAAACAAATTACGTCATCAAAGCACGATAACTCTAGTTCAACAATTAGGGTGAAACCTTAAAATCATACCTACCAAATATTATCCGGGTTGGATTTGTATTAGTATGTCTTTTACCTTCTGAAGTTAATGGTAATGAAAAACGTCAAATTTGGCAGCCATTTTGTGGAAATACTTTTGGACCTTGGGTATATATTGATGTCAATTAAATATATCATATCAAAGGTAATTTTTGGTGTGTATATTTAATATTACTCTATGGAAGAGAAAAATCAAAATTGCACTCTTCACCAGTCTTCAAGGTTTATTATAGCGGACCCGCTGTTAGTTTACCCATGTTTCAATTGATATTGTGTTAGCAGTTTAAAAAACTCCAATTGGAACTGATCTATTGAAGGAATGCAATTGCCTTTGTTTACAGGTGAATCCTATTGTTGGACATTTAAACTTCTTATTGTATGACTGGAAGAGAGGAGTCAATCACCCATTGATTAAAACTCCCCAGAAAAAAATTCAACTCATCTTATATTTGTATAGATGTATATATGTACATGGCCTATAGAAAGAAATACTATCATTACCATTGCATAAGGTGCATTGGTGCATAATGTGCCTTGAAATCTCCAGAAGAAAAAAAAGTTTGTGTTTTAAATTATAATGCCATTTTAAGTCTATTTTTGACATTAGAGAAATAGGAAAAACTTTAATTTTGAAAGCTATTTGCCACAAGTAATAAGATTCATTCTGGTTGCAAATAATCTGGATATATGGTTAAATATGTGTATTGAGAAAACAAAACCAAAAAACTTGGTTTTTAATTAAATTGTTTTCTAAAAAATCAAACAGTATTCAGGGGCCGACGTGGTCATGTTCATATGGTAGTTGGATTTACAACTACCTATGCAATAGTGTATATCACCACTAAAGTTGTGAGTTTGAATCCAGCACATGGTGAGGTGTACTCGATACAACATTATGTGATCAAGTTTATCAGTGACTTCCAGCAGGTCTGTTGTTTCTCCGAGTACTCTGGTTTCCTTTACCAATAAAACTGACAGCCATGATATAGCTGAAATATTGTTGAAAGTGGAATTAAACACCATGACCCTAGCCCTTAAATATCATTTAACAAATGAAGGTTTTCTAATTACATTAATCATGTTAGAGGGAATATTGAGAAAAAGGAAAATCATTATGGAAAAAAAAATAAGGTACAAATTTTAATAAATGCAAATAACATGAACTCCTACAAAAAACTTCATATAATTTTAATGAATATATCCACAAATCTTAATGATCTTTTCTGAATTTTCAAAGGTTACTCCATCATAATAGAATAAAAAAATGTTGTCCGAGCATGGTCAAAAGTAGTCACTGTCTCATCTTAATATTTGCTTAATGGTATGGTAACAATACTCACATGTGTTGAGGATGGTATGGAGGTTGAAATTTTAGAACAACTCCAGTCTGCATTAGTACATTTTTTTTTGTAATTGAGGCAAATAATTGTTCACCATAATAGATTTAAAAATGGCATTATAGACAAACTAGTTTTTTTTCAAGAGATTTCAAGGCCAAGAGGAGGTGCACATTATGCACTAATGTGCCTTATGCAATATGGTAATGATAGTATAATGTCACTATTTCTTTCTATAGGTCATGTACATATACATCTATACATATACATGTATAAGATGAGTTGAATTTTTTTCTGGGGAGTTTTAATCAATGGTTGATTGACTTCTCTCTTCCAGTCATATAATAAGAAGTTTAAATGTCCAACAATAGGATTCACCTGTACACAAAGGCAATTGTATTTCTTCAATAGATCAGTTCCAATTGGAGTTTTTTAAACTCCTAACACAATACCAATTGAAACATGGGTAAACTAACAGCGGGTCCGCTATAATTTTATATGAATATAAAAAAACAATGTCTTAAAAGCTTCATAACAAGATTTGCTTTGTTTTATCATTGAGATATATTATAATTTCATTTATATGAACTTAGTAAGTATAATATTTAAATTTATTTCTAGAATAAAACAAACTACCTCATACTCTACAAGAGCTGGTACATCTAGAGATACTAGAACTATGGCAGCATCACGTCCTACCTCATCTCTAAGGAATGGAAGGAAATCTAGATTTGTCTCCTCCACAAATGAAGATCTTAATATATCAGGTCCTAGCGGTACTCGAAGTGTCAGGTTAGCAACAGTTCCCAGGGCAACAAGAACAGCCCCTAGTCCTGCAAGTAAGTTACATTTGTTAAACATAGGTCACTGTTTAACATAAGAAAATATATATTCATATATAAGAAGTAGCTTTTCAGAAACAACACATTTTATTGAATCCAAACCGAACATGAATATTGAACATCACATGGTCCATGTATGATCATTGACAAAGTTTGTGTTTTATTATGTCGATCAAAAATTAAAAGATGACCGTACTGCTGGGAAAAGTTCAAAAAGAAGGAGACGATGGGTGGAAATGTTAAAATATCTTTATCTGATATTACAAATTAGATAGAATCAGTACTGTACATAATATAATGACCATTGAATAATAAACAGATATTTTACATATCTTCTGACTACGATTATAGTATCTTCAAACTCTTCTTATTACATGAGAGCCTCTTGTTTCTCTTACAATAAATCTTTATAATATCATTTGAGCAACAACAAATTTATGTCTTACAGAAAAATCTTCAGTAGAATCAAATCATTACGATTCTGAGACAGAATTAGAGACCACAGACGAAGAAGACAATACTATAATTAACAAGAGACCTCAGAGGTCAAAGGGTAATAAAAAATATACAGGTAAGTTGTCAGTGATCAAAAGATTTATGTAGATTTGGATTTATGTATCTAGATTTGGAATTGTATACTGTGAAGGCAATCATTTATGGCATCATTGTTTATTGTTGGCATCCGAGAATGAGAAACATTAATGAATTATCTCTTTAGCTAAATCAAGTAAGGGAGATAACAATCTCTTTTTAGTGGTTTAATGAAGAAAACCATGTGTAAAAATACTATGAAAATCGTCCCAGTAAGAATAACAGGAAAACCTTTGAAGTTGATCAAGTTGACAGCAGATATCAGAAATAAATTAATCTGCCTAATATCAAAATTTATCCTGCAATGACAGCATTTACCGACCAATATAGCCTGCCCAATATTTTTTTTTATATTGGTCAGTTATAAATAGAACATTGACAATGTGTTTCCAAAGACATATATCTGTGACGTCCAAGTAAACAGAGGTTCGCGGTATTTTTACGTCGCCCATTTCAAATTTTTAAAGGGTTTTAATGAAAAAACTATTTCAAATACTTTTATCATCGTCCAGTAAACGTTTATTTACGATTTAAAATTGCAGGATAAATACAATACATGTGCACTGTTGAAGCATATAGGTAAATATGTGTATTCGGCGTGAAACGTGGGAAAAGGCTCTGCAAAGCCTTGCCTTTTCCCCCGTTTCTAACCTCATACATATATTACCTATATGCTTCGACAATACACAAGTATTGCATATATAGTTAAAGGAATACTCCAGTCAGTTGAAAAGTTGTTTTAATTCAATTCATTATAACTTTTTATTCATAAATAACTTATTATTTAAAAAAAAACCACCTTTATTAACATTAATATATATATACCCAATTAAAAATGTGAATATTTGGAATTTCCTGTCATAGTGTAAGCGGCCATGACACCTCTTCATATGACGTCACAGGTCCGGATCATGTTATTTGAATAAATAACATGTATCTGACTCTTCCCAACATCATGCCCGTTTGGTTATGTTTTGATATAAGATCAACTGCAATACAGTGTTTATAATCGTATATCGTTCTAATTTTTAGCTCACCTGCGTCCTTCGTCGGCGTCGTCGTTGTACGTTAACTTCAATCTTCTTCTCTGAAACCACTTGACCAATTGAAACCAAACTTGGCAGGAATGTTTATTGGGTGATTCTCTATCAGGTTTGTTCATTTGGTTCTGATCTGAAATCCAACATGGCCACCAGGGCCATAAATATGCATTCTTATTGGCTGAAATTTCAAAGATGTTCTTGTCAGAAACTACATGGCCAATTGAACTGTAACTGGATATGAATGTTCCTTGGATGGTCCTCTACCAAATTTGTAATTTTCATGCCGATCAGAAATCCAAGATGGCCACCACCGCAGAACATAGTTTAACATAAAACCCTATGGGAAAAACAATCAAAGATCTTCTTCTCAGAAACCACGCAACAGATTTGAACCAAACTTGGCAGAAATGTTCATTAGATGGTCATATACAAGGTTTTTGTTTTTGGCGCTGATCGGAAATCCAACTTGGCTGCCAGGGCTCATAATGTGTTCTGATTGGTCGAAATTTAAAAAATCTTCTTGTTAGAATCCACTAAGCCAATTGAATTGTGACTTTACAGGAATGATCATTGGGTGATCCTGTACTAAACTTGTGAATCGTTTGCTGATCAGAAATTCAAGATGGCTGCCATGACTCGACTTAGTTTAACATTGGACCCTATGGGAATTTCACATTTTCATCTTTTTTTCTGAAACCACACAACAGATTTGAACCAAACTTGGCAGACATGTTCATTAGATGGTCATATACAAGGTTTTTGTTTTTGGTGCTGATCGGAAATCCAACATGGCTGCCAGGGCCCATAATGTGTTCTGATTGGTCGAAATTTTAAAAATCTTCTTGTTAGAAACCGCTAAGCCAATTGAATTGTGACTTTACAGGAATGATCATTGGGTGGTCCTGTACTAAACTTGTGAATCGTCTGCTGATCGGAAATTCAAGATGGTTGCCATGACTCGACTTATATTTAACATAGGACCCTATGGAAAAATTTTGTACAAGTCTTCTCCTCTGAAACCAGCAAGTCAATTTAAAGCAAACATGGCAAGAATGGTCCTTAGGTGGTCAACTTTCAAAAGTATGTCCTGTGATCCTGACCTCCATCCAAGATGGCCGCCGTCAGAGGACATAGTTTTAACATAGGACCCTATGGGAAAATTGTTTAAAAGTCTTCTGCTCTGAAACCAGTCAGTCAGTTTAAAGCAAACATGGCATGGATGGTCCTTGGGTAGTATGCTTTTAAAATTGTGTCCGGTGACCACGACCTCCATCCAAGATGGCTGCCATGAGCAGACATAGTTTTAACATAGAACCCTATGGGATTTGAATAGTAACTTAGATGTATTCGGCATGCAGATATTCTTAAGAGGACTTAGTTATGTCAGGTGAGTGATACAGGCTCATCTGAGCCTCTAGTTTTTCTTAATATTCCCATCCAATGTTACATTTTCATAAAACAAAGGAGTTTATTTGTATCGGGAGGGGGAGGGTCTACGTATAATTTCATCTCAGAGAATTTCATGTTTTACGTGATTGGGCGTATAGTTTAAATAACTGTCAGTTTTAACTCATTTATGCGTACACATGCTTTTTTTTTCTTATTTGTCCCCAATGTTGTCGTACTTTCCCGTGTTTTTCGAGGTCACTGGTCGATGTGTTGACAAGGGTTATTACACAAAAAAAATTTTTCTCACATATTCCCTTTTAATTTCGTTAGTGCAATAAAATGCTTAACATAAAGTCATAATGATTTTGTAAATATCAAAAGATAAATATACGACGTTATTTTACGAATTGCATAATTTTTAATGATAAAATTGCAACTGATCAATGCTGATATAATATACGATACCGACACTAATACGTCACGGCTCTTTCGGAAGAGCTCTAATTGCAGGTATAATCCGAGAATGGATTATGTCCCTTGTCTCTTCACATTGTAGAGTGTTGAAAAATGGTGACCCCCATTGTTTGGTGCAACAGGCAACTTCGATCACCAAATTCTGCCTTACGGTATATTATTTTTAACAGTCATTAACACAAATGTCTTTTAGTTAATGTCATTTAAATATTCACGCTAACTTGTTAAGACCATGGAGTTTTCCTTTAAATGGTGATTTACTTGATTACTGAGATTGTTTTTATGCAGACTAGTTATTAATGTTGTTTTTATGCAGACTAGCTATTAATGTTTTTTATGCAGACTAGCTATTAATGTTGCTTTACTATCAAAATAAATATAGTTAACCAGGGAGTGTGAAAGATACATCAGATTATATAAGCTTCCTGGAATATTATACCCCCACTCGTAGAGAGGGGACTATATTGCAATCACCTTGTCTGTCCGTCCGTTCACACTTTCGTAACAGATATCTCAGCTTCTACTGGAAGAAATGATTTTATATTTGATATATGGCTTTGGCATGGTGACTTGTACCATGTCTCCCCTTTCCAGGTTTACCGCACTTCTACTTCCTGTTTACAGTGCAACTTGGAATTTTTCATGTTTGCTGTAATGAAAACTTTCGTAACAGTTATCTCAGCTTCTACGGGAAGAAATGATTTTATATTTGATATATGGCTTTGGCATGGTGACTTGTACCGTGTCTCCCCTTTCCAGGTTTACCGCACATCTACTTCCTGTTTACCGTGCGACTTACAAATGAACGAGTGGGGGTATTCTTAGCACGACGTAGCGTGCAACATCTTGTTTTGATAGAGTTTAAAGTTGCTGCCTCCATTAAGAACAGACCGTTTCTACGTGATAACATGATCTAATTTTGATTTACATCATTCTGATAGGGTGTGATTATCTATCATGCCTAATTACACAGTTCAAGCTGGACTTTGATCATGCTGTCTCATAACATTCAAGAGTTATTTCTATCAGACTGTTTTAGGATCGTCATGGTGGTGGTCGTATGTTAGTCTGATTTACAAATATCTGTGCAATCAGTGCCTATCACCACTAACATTGTGGGTGTGAATCCCCACTCATGGCAAGGTGTACTCTATACAACATTATGTAATAAAGTTCGTCAGTGACTTACGGTAGGTCAGTGGTTTTCTCTGGTTACTCCAGTTTCCTCCACCAATAAAACTGGAAGTGGCATTAAACACCCTAACCCTACATATTGTTTTTGATTTAAATATGATAGATATCGCACCTTTGGTTCATCTGTATTTTCTACTTTTTAGCTCACCTGACCCAAAGGGTCATGTGAGCTTTTGTCATCACTTTGCGTCCGTCGTCGTCGTCGTCCGCGTCTGTAAACTTTTCATACTTTCATATTCTTCTTTGAAACTACTGAACAGAATTGGACCAAACTTGGCAGAAATGTGCATTGGGAGGTCCTCTACCAAATTTGTTATTTTGGTTTAGATCGGAAATCCAACATGGCCGTTAGGGCCAATAATGTGTTCTGATTGGTTGAAACTTTGAAAATCTTCTTGTCAGAAACTACTCAGCCGATGGAATTGTAACATTATAGAAATGATGACTGGATGGTCCTCTACTAAATTTGTTATTTTTGTGCCGATCGCATATCCAAGATGGCCGTCATGACTCGACTTAGTTTTAACATAGGACCCTATGTGAAAAATGTTTAAAAATGTTTTCCTCTGAAACCAGTAAATCAGTTTAAAGCAAACATGGCATGAATGGTCCTTAGGTGGTCAACTTTCAAAACAATGTCATGTGACCCCGATCTCCATCCAAGATGGCCGCCGTCAGTGAACATAGTTTTAACATAGGACCCTATGGGAAAAATGTTTAAATTTTGTTCCCTCTGAAACCAGTAAGCCAATTTGAAGCAAACATGGCATGAATGGTCCTTAAATGGTCAACTTTCAAAAGTATATCCAGTGACCCAGACCTCCATCCAAGATGGCCGCCATCAGCAGACATAGTTTTAACATAGGACCCTATGGGAAAAAATGTTTTAAAATCTTCTCCTCTGAAACCAGTAAACCAATATAGCAAATATGTCATCGATGGTCCTTCAGTGGTCAACTTCCAAAATTGTGTTCAGTGACCCCAATCTCGGTCCAAAATGGCCTCCGTCAGCGGACATAGTTTTAACATAGAACCCAATGGGAAAATTGTTTAAAAGTCTTCTCCTCTGAAACCAGTCAGCCAATTTAAAGCAAACATGGCATGGATGTTCCTTGGGTAGTATATACTTTCAAAATTGTGTCCGGTGACCACAACCTTCATCCAAGATGGCTGCCATGAGCAGACATAGTTTTAACATAGAACCCTATGGGATTTGAATAGTAACTTAGATGTATTCGGCATGCAGACATTCTTAAGAGGACTTATTTATATCAGGTGAGCGATACAGGCTCACCTGAGCCTCTAGTATTGTATTTTAGAGTATTGAAATATTTTTAATCAACACGATAGTGGTTCTCCTCAACATAAAAGAGGGATATACCAGACAAGAAGAAGAATGCCACATACGTAGTTGAAATTTTTTTTACTCAACTGAGAACGTTCTCAAATCTGAGAAAAAAGTTTTGTGGCGGAGAAAAGAAGATTTATTCTCAACTGAGTAAAAAATTTCATTCTGAGAATATTTTTATTCTCAGAATATTTTAGTTTTGTGGTGCCTGGGCCTGTATTCTTAATGTATGTTGGCAAAAGAAGGTGAAGTTGTGACCATCTTTATGTTAGTGTTGAATCAGCGACTGTTTTCATAATAAATTTTATTTTCGTTTGTTTCAGATAAACAACCATCATTAACAAATGGAAATACCTACAATCCATATACAACACGGGCAGCTACAGGATCAATAAAACATCGGAGATATCGTGTTGACGGATCGTTTACAGACGAGGATGATCATAAATCTCAGCAACATGTTCATTCATCATCTGACAACAAGTCTGATCATTCTAATTCATCCGGCTCAGGTTCATCATCATCGTCCAGTAATTCTGGTAATGACAGTTCTGGTTCTGATACAGAAGCTTTAAGTGATTATCAAACAGCCTCATCGAGTCATGTGCCAAAGCGTAGAACAAAACCGAGGTTAAAAGCTCCAAGTTTAAATGACAAGGATTCTGGTCCATCAAATCGTTCACACGTTGGAAGACCAAAAAGAACTTCTAAAAAACTGGTCAGTGACGATACTAGCCAGTTACCAGTCCGTAGTACCAGGTTTAAAGGAAAACGGACTATTAAATATACTCAGGAAAGTGACATAGAAGATGACCAATCAGAATCTGATATTGAAGAAGAATTGCCTGTTGTAACTGTTAGTAGTCGTGGACGATTACGTAAAATGACTCCACGAGCGAGAGCCAGTTTAGCTTTATAGTTGTTATTTTTGTAACTTATGTTATTGTTTTAAGTTAAAGATTTGCTCAATTCTGTTGTATCTGACTTTTTCTATTCTTTTACAATATTTACTATCAATGGATTGAGTTCTGCTGTACGTCATGTTTTTTTATGAACTTCATGTGTAAGTAAATTATTTATGTGTCGGTTGTTAAAACTAAATTTTTTAGGTATATACTTTGATATTTTTGTTTATTGCTAGAAAATACACCAAAATTAACCATGTAAATTTACTATACAATGTATTTTACAGTTTGCAATGTGATATGTTTTCATGGAGTAATTTATTTTCATTAATTGGTTATTTTTATACCCCTGCTCGATGAGAGTCGGGGGTATATAGGGATCCTCATGTCCATTCGTCTGTTCGTCCGTCACACTTTTGGTTTCCGGATAATAATTAAAGTACCGCTCAACCAAATCTTTCCAAACTTTCACACATTGCTGTGTACCATAAAATACAGGTTAATTTCGATTACAGTGTGTTTCACATTTACCGTTCCTGAGTTGTGGCCCCTTTTCTCTTAGAAAAGAGGGACTTTTTAGGTTTCCGAATGATATTTTAAATACCGGTGAACCAAATCTTTTCAAAGTTTTACACAATGCAATATACCATAAAATACAGGTTAAATTTGATTATGGTGTATTTCACATTTATCGTTCATAAGTTATGGCCCTTTTTCTCTTAGAAAATAGGGACTTTCTAGGTTTCCGGATGATATTTAAGGTACGACTTAACCAAGTCTTTTCAAACTTTAACACAATGCAATGTACTATAAAATACAATACAGGTTAAGTTTGATTATGGTGAAATTGACATTTACCGTTCATGAATTATGGCCCCTTTTCTCTTAGAAGATAGGGACTTAAAGGGTTTCTGGATGAAAATTTGGAATGCAGGGGTATCTGTGATCACCAGATCAACTTTCTCTAGTTTTTTTTTAATCTTGAGTTTTGATGATGGCAAGAGGCAGAATCAACATGTGACATGAACAAGTAAAATGAATAATTGTAACAGTAAATTGAAGATTGACGTCAGCAAATATTTTAATTCAAAACAGTTATTAGCTCACCTGATCCCAATGACCATAGAGGCAATTTGTCATCACTTTGCATCTGTCATCTTTTAGCTGTTAAATGTTATATGACGTTATATGTAAATATAAAACTACTGGGCAAAATGGAAATCCTAAATTCAAGATTGCCACCACCTTATGACATATTTAACATAAGACCATAATTAGTATAATGTTGAAAAAGTTTTCTTATCTGATATCATAGGACTGTTTGAAATGAAACTTGGTTCAAATCTGATATACAATGGTCACTACATACATTGTCATAGGACCATATGGGAGAATGTTTTAATACTATAAAACTAGTATTTGTTGCTTCTCCCCTAAGCACACAGCAGTAAGGAGTCGGAGCAAAGACTGGTTGGCTTGGAATGGATATAATGTGTCCGAGTGGAGCAACATAGTTACCTGTGGACTGTTGTTTCAGTGTGCTAACACTATATACAGTTGAGCATGGTGGTATAATGCAAATGATCAACATTTCATTGAATGTAGCTTCTTCTTCGCCATGATATAGATGAAAAATTACTCATTTGGCATTAAACAACAATGAATCAATCAATTTAATAGTATTCTGTGCAATCATTGAACCCTGTGAAAGGAAGCAAAGTGTTTTTTTGTTGTTCATAATGTTATCACTCCAGACATAAATTTATAAAAGATCCAATGGGAAATTGGATAAAAATCTTCTTTGTAACTAAAACTTGATTGAAGCCAAATTTTGTATGATTGTCATTAGATGGTGTTTTTCAATTTTTTTTTCTCAATCCAAGATGTCAGAACCACATGATATATGTAGCATAAAACTTCTTGCCAGTTAATGATAAAAAGAAAAAAATAGGAAGCTGATTGTTGCCAAGTTGTATATAATAGAACAATATGAATTGTAACCAGGTGTGTGATACAACCTCATGTGAACCTCTTGTTATACCCCCACTGGTAGAGAGGGGGCTATATTGCAATCACCTTGCCTGTCCGTCCGTTCATTCACACTTTCGTAACAGATGTCTCAGCTTCTACTGGAAGAAATGATTTTATATTTGATATATGGCTTTGGCATGGTGACTTGTACTGTGTCTCCCCTTTCTAGGTTTACCGCACATCTACTTCCTGTTTACCGTGCGACTTACAAATGAACGAGTGGGGGTATTCTTAGCACGACGTAGCGTGCAACTTCTTGTTTCTATTGACATGCAACATTTGGAAACATTTTATCCTTAAAAGTATGATAATCGTCCAATTAGAATTTGTGTTACATATCCTGAAAATTGTATGATAATTGTACAGTTGAAGATTATGTCAAACAGACCAATGATTTAACTCGACTTAAACCCTGTATTACAGTTGAAGTTTATTACAACATTACTTTGTTAGTTTGGCATAAAGATGTTTGAATATAGTATGTCGTGACTATGTTACAAAATAAGTGTATGTCATGGCTATAAAAATATGTTTAGCCATCTATATATTAGTAATATCAACATAAAACTTGGACATAATATTTTATAGAGTAACAAAAATAGATAGATAAATAAATACCCTTCCTACCTCTAGTCTTTATAAAGGTTGATGTTTGTCCTATGGACATATACACATGTATTTGCAATCCAATTAAAATTAGATCCCTAACTTGCTCCACTTAAATTACTGATATGTCACGGCATGGAAGATCTGAAAAAAATTCCATAATGAGTCAGATGCGAGTGACCAATACATCATGAATATATAATGATATGATATGTTAAAAACAGTTGTGAAAATGTTCGTGCAATTGGATCACTCATAGCATTTTCCGTGGATGGTAACGTAGGGTGACTAATATGTGACCTATAAGGGAGGTTTCCTCACATCTTTTACGCTGCAACTTGTCAGTAAAAGGGGAACAAGTGAGGGATCTGATTTTAATTGATATATTTGTATCTCTGTTATATTTATTATAATGTACATGTATGTTCAAAGTTAGATAACCATGATAACTGTTGTAATTTTAGACCAAAAAATGTACTTATCAAATTTATACAATGATATTATCTGTCAGTTTTATCCAGTTCTTTTAAAATCTGTGTAATTTGTATATTTCATATACAGATTACAGATAGTTGTAAGGGCTGTTCTACTTAAACAAGCATGGTACCCATGGGTGGCACTTTGAAATAGGATGACGACCCATGGTAGCAATTTTACCATTTTCACTCTGTAAATGTGTTTCAGACACCCAGCCATGGATAAGATTTAAAAGTGCCCTTGTAGGTTGCCATGTTTGTTTTATTGGAACAGCTCTTATTAAATAAGAAGTGACCAGTAAAGTAAACAATAACATACATATTATCACATTAACAATAACATACATATTATCACATTGTTTCCCCATTAAAATGCCAAAAATCATCTTGTGAACAAAACAACAAATTATAAATGTCCATTACAAGTTGATAGAAGTACATCTATAAATGTAGGTTAATATATATAGAGGTTTAATATGATGTAAAGATTTGACGAGTAGTATCCCGGTTTAACATATTAACTGCAAACAGATAATTACTCATACGGTTCTAATATTTACTCATGTGCTCATATAATTTGAATATTTAATAAAAATGTGAAAAGATTTGACAAATAAAATAAGACCCTATAAATACCTATCATTATACACTACCAATTCTATAAATACCTATCATTATACACTACCAATTCTTATTAAATTGATGTCCACTGTCATCAAATCATACAATATACAATTGATTACTCCCTAAGAAGTCAAAACCAGGATATGAGGACCTCAAGACTTGGCACTCAAGGTGACCTGACCTGACCAATGCCAACGGTCGAGGTCAGGTTACATCACCGAGAGTGACAAGTCGAGAGGTCCTCATATCCTGGTATTGACTTCTTAGGTAATAATCAATTGTTTTATTATATAAAAATAAACTGGATAAGGCACTAAGAGTGAATTGAAACATTAAGCATGTTCAGATCATTTATGTTGAATAACAACAAACTTTTAATAAATAACAAAAACGTGATCACGTTGAAACGGGATTAATCGGTCGCCATTTTAATTTTTTCAATTGGTCATTATCTACAGGTCAGTGTAAGGTCACGTGATAAATAATGACTTTTTTGGAAGATTTAGTGGTCATACCGTGGAAAATAGAATAATATCACATGACAAAGCATAACCAATAGAAAGCGAGTATATCCTTATTAATATTCATGAGGTATAATAATACACAGTGATGATTTTTTTTCTTCAGTTATTTAACTGATTTCAGCTATTCTGACTGTTGCAGGACAGAGTCAAAGCAGCACATCACATCGGTGGTGTAATTGTGATAGCGTGCTTGTTTCGAGTGCGGTAGATCATGGGTTCGAGCTCCGATAGGGTCAAACCAAAAACTATAAAATTGGTATTTGTTGCTTATCCTCTAAGCACACAGCAGTCAGGAGAAAGAACAAAGATTCTGGTGGATATTTATGAAATATTATTAATTTATTTTAATAAAATGCAATATCTATTGTTTTCAACTTAGCATTACTTACCTTCAAGCATGTAGGTAAAACCTTAAGCTAGGAGTGGGTGGCAGGGGGGGAGGGGGGTATTATATATTAACCCATAAGTTCCCTGAAAATTGAAGTGAAGATATTTTAAAATTCCTTCGCACTATCTGAATGAAATATGAAATCTTTAAAATTATGATTTGTAAATTTTGTTGAGAAATAATTTCTGATATATTTGCATATTCATTGATTATATACATATTCAACAATTCCTGGAGCTGTAATTTGAATATAAACGACATAAAGACATCATTTTTGGTGCATGTGTCTTGTTGTAAAATATTAAGTTGATGCTTTAACATTTGTCAGTTTTACAAGAAGTTTGTTTGTTTTTCTTTTCAAATTGTCGTTATTTTCTATATTTTCCTGAGAGTATACTTTTGTTATGATATGTTGATTTTCTGACACAGTGTATGGTGAATAGATAATAGTTTTGTTCTGCAGATATAACTGTATTCATTTATAATATGTGAAGTATTATGATTGTACTAATTTCATTTCATAAGTTGTACTATATTTGATTCATATTACTCTTGTTTTTTGTGAAATGCAGAAAATTATTGGTCCAAATTTATTTTCCTCTGAACTTTGAAATACAATAGTCTCCCTCTTATAAGTCCACTCTCACCGAAGGCTACCCTTCTTATAAAGCCAGACTACACATCCACTGAGACAGTGAAATACTACTACCCTTCTTATAATGCCAGGTTCCACATCCACTGAGACAGTAAAATACTACTACCCCTCTTATAAAGGCAGATTCCACATCCACTGAGACAGTAAAATACTACCACCCTTCTTATAAAGCCAGACTCCACATCCACTGAGACAGTAAAATACTACCACCCTTCTTATAATGCCAGGTTCCACATCTACTGAGACAGTAAAATACTACTACCCTTCTTATAAAGGCAGATTCCACATCTACTGAGACAGTAAAATACTACTACCCTTCTTATAAAGCCAGACTCCACATCCACTGAGACAGTAAAATACTACCACCCTTCTTATAATGCCAGGTTCCACATCCACTGAGACAGTAAAATACTACTACCCTTCTTATAAAGGCAGATTCCACATCTACTGAGACAGTAAAATACTACTAGCCCTCTTAAAAAGCCAGACTCCACATCCACTGAGACAGTAAAATACTACTACCCTTCTTATAAAGCCAGGTTCCACATCCACTGAGACAGTAAAATACTACTACCCTTCTTATAAAGCCAGATTTCACATCCACTGAGACAGTGAAATACTACCACCCCTCTTAAAAAGCCAGACTCCACATCCACTGAGACAGTAAAATACTACTACCCCTCTTAAAAAGCCAGATTCCACATCCACTGAGACAGTAAAATACTACTACCCCTCTTAAAAAGCCAGACTCCACATCCACTGAGACAGTAAAATACTACTACCCCTCTTAAAAAGCCAGATTCTACATCTGCTGAAACAGTAAAATACTACTACCCCTCTTAAAAAGCCAGATTCCACATCCGCTGAGACAGTAAAATACTACTACCCCTCTTAAAAAGCCAGATTCCACATCCACTGAGACAGTAAAATACTACCACCCTTCTTATAAAGCCAGGTTCCACATCCACTGAGACAGTGAAATACTACTACCCCTCTTATAAATGCAGATTCCACATCTACTGAGACAGTAAAATACTACCACCCTTCTTATAAAGCCAGGTTCCACATCCACTGAGACAGTAAAATACTACCACCCTTCTTATAAAGCCAGGTTCCACATCCACTGAGACAGTAAAATACCACTACCCTTCTTAGAAAGCCAGATTCCACATCCACTGAGACAGTAAAATACTACTACCCCTCTTATAAAGGCAGATTCTACATCCGCTGAAACAGTAAAATACTACTACCCCTCTTAAAAAGCCAGATTCCACATCCACTGAGACAGTAAAATACTACTACCCCTCTTAAAAAGCCAGATTCCACATCCACTGAGACAGTAAAATACTACCACCCTTCTTATAAAGCCAGGTTCCACATCCACTGAGACAGTAAAATACTACTACCCGTCTTAAAAAGCCAGATTCCACATCTACTGAGACAGTAAAATACTACTTAATTTCCCTCCTTCAAGAGAAGCCACCCCTCTTATAAGGACACTTTTATAGCGGAAATATTGTTAAAGTTGCCATTGAACACCAATCAATCACTTTCATAGCAGTAAGGGTAGCTTTATAAGAGGGAGACTACTCTGCTATAATTCAATGTTATAATTGATAATACATGTAACAGATTGTGTTCAACTTGTGTCTTTCATGGTCAGCTTGACCTAAAATTTGTATTACCTCGATATAAAAAAAACTACAGAGTTTTTTTTTGTTCATGCAAGGTTGATTTACATAAATCATGTCATGTTTATTTACATTTGGTCAACATCAAATTTACTACATTCAGCCAAATTAAAAACTTCATTTGTTTTGTGAGTATGTTAAAACATTTATAATTCCATTGCAAATTTTTATATTTATACTTGAAATTATGTTAATACAGTAAAATTATTATTTTTATGTTTGTTTGTTTGTGTAAAGAATGAAAATGAAGGGAAAAAAACATATTAGTCTCTACTTTTTAGACACATCTGTAAAAAAACTAATTATGAAAAAAACAAAGAAAAGCTAAATATAGAATAAAGGCAGTATTGAAGGTCGAGACAGACATTATCCCTAGTATCGCAGCAAGTCCGACATGGCAAGCTGTGATAATAGTGATAATGTATGTCGACATCTTCAAACTGTCGTTATTGTTTTTATCGGTGATGTCTAAATGTGTTTGACATCACACTGACTGATAGTTTTCAGTATCAGAGTCCATTCTTGTGCATGCGAGTTACGAACTGACCTAATGTAAAAGGGAAAATGTCCATTGTGTTGATTATTAGATTTCCCGATGTTTTTTTAGCATCCAGTATTAACAACAATTAGGTTCATGTGCCATATTCTTTGTATGTTTGTTTGGAATAAATCTTTTTTCATTATTTATTTATTTCATTATTAAAAAGAGCAAATCTGTAAACAATTTGAGAACGAAATCATGTTTTATTTTCATTGAATATTTGCTAATCTGACTTCATTGAATATTTGCTAATCTAACTTCATTGAATATTTGTCAATCTGACTTCATTGAATATTTGCTAATCTGACTTCATTGAATATTTGCTAATCTAACTTCATTGAATATTTGCTAATCTGACTTCATTCATTGATTATTTGCTAATCTGACTTCATTCATTGAATATATGTTAATCTGACTTCATTCATTAAATATATGTTAATCTGACTTCATTGAATATTTGCTAATCTAACTTCATTGAATATTTGCTAATCTGACTTCATTCATTGATTATTTGCTAATCTGACTTCATTCATTAAATATATGTTAATCTGACTTCATTCATTAAATATATGTTAATCCGACTTCATTGAATATTTGCTAATCTAACTTCATTGAATATTTGCTAATCTGACTTCATTCATTGAGTATTTGCTAATCTGACTTCATTCATTAAATATATGTTAATCTGACTTCAGTCATTAAATATATGTTAATCTGACTTCATTAAATATGTGTTGTTAATTATCTGACGTGAAAGACATTATTATCATTATTCTTCATAAAATGGAGAATCTCGTTTATTAGTTCATTTGAACACAAATTTTGAATAAAATAACTAACAATGAAATGTTTTTTGTTGATTTCAGTTGACATTACCTAGTCTGTCTACTATTATTATCTGTAATCAAACGAAGGCTGTTGGTCTAGTACAAAGGGATCTCATCATCATCTCATTGAAAATTAACTTGTTCTCACCATGATATAGCTGAGTTGGTGTTAAACAACAATCACTCACTCTGAAACCAATGAACACTTTGGAAGAAAACTTGACTGGAATGTTCCTTGGATGGTTCTTTACCAAATGTCTCATTTTGTGTCAGGCGGAAATCTAAGATGGCGGCCACTATGTGACAACGGCTTACAATTGTCTTCTATGATAAAGTCCGAGGACGGAATAAAGCACAGCTATGACTTCATTCGGTCTGTGTAAGGTTTTTCATTACAAATATAACACAACCGGACACAATTTCACAGGACACTATTATGTCTTACACATTTACGTGGGCTCCGTTGTTGAACTTGATTTATATGCATCCTGAGGTGCAGCCGAAGGATGTACAGGCTACATCAGGGTGTTAAAATCTCCATATCTACGGATAGAAACGTAAATAACTTATCATACTCACTAGATGTATAGTCGGATGTCACTTTCTTCATGATTTCAGGTGTGATGTGATATTTGTTTCCTAGCAACCTTTTACTCCAAATATTCAATTTTATTTGTAAACTAGAGAGACAACTTATTACTAGTACAAGTGTAATAATCAGTTTGATACTTATATAATGGGTACTATATGGGTGTTGGTATAACTCTTCAGTAATTCTTATTTCTATAATTGTCTCGCCTCTAGTTTATTTTTGTGACAACAGTATTTTTTTTCCCTTTGCAATGAAAGAGAGTGCACTTATTGCATTTACAATGTACTGAAGATTTTTATATGTAATTGTTTTAAAGGTACATGACAATGAGCAAGTATTTTATAAGAAACTAATAGTCAGGATTTTTCCTTGGGTTTAAATGTGGCATTAGGACATTGACCTATTAGTACTTGTAATGTTGATTATACTACTCTTCATTGGTACAACTGAAACCTTATAAACATAGTGGAAGCAGGAGGTTTGGCAAGGAAAAAGCCAATTCAACCCACCTTTTCCATTGGAAAAGCCTGTACCAAGTCAGGGCCATTACAGTTTCCTGCTTGTGGATTTTAGATTTGGTCTGTTTATGGACGATGGTTTTATGCCTTTCCCTTCAGACCAGTGCCTTTGTGTTCAGTAATTTTGTTATTACCAGAATACAATGTACCCTTATTTGTTGACAACATTATAATTTCCATTTACATTAATTGGAATTATGTGGTTATATTAGTAATAGTCTCATTTATTGAACATTTATTGAACATTTATTGTCCCCCGACGCTTCGTCGAAGGGGACTATAGAAATGGGTATCGTCCGTCCGTCCGTCCGTCCGTCCGTCTGTCCATCTGTCCGAGTGCTTTTTGGTTTCCAGATGATAACTTGTGAATGAAAAGTCAGATTGAAGCTAGGTTTGGTATGTAAGTGTATCTTATGAATATCTAGGTCAAGTTCGATAATGACAATTTTTCGACTATTTTTACTAGAGTTGTGCCCCTTTTTATACCTCAAAATTGCTAAATATTTGGTTTCCAGATGATAACTTGGGAACAAATAGTCAGATTGAAACAAGGTTTGGTATGTAAGTGTATCTCATGAATATCTAGGTCAAGTTCGATAGCGATCATTTTTCGACAAATCTTACCAGAGTTACATTCCTTTTTATACTTTGTCTGTGTGTCCCGAATTGGTTTCCAGATGATAACTTGTGAATGAAAAGTCAGATTGAAGCTAGGTTTGGTATGTAAGTGTATCTTATGAATATCTAGGTCAAGTTCGATAATG
>MJUT01025594.1:0-13389 GCA_002080005.1 Gigantidas platifrons
TTTAAAGACATAAGTACCAAAAATAGTGAACTTACCTACTAAACCATACTTTCGTAATGCCAAAAAATTACTTCATTTATAAAGTAGCTGGAAAAAAATTCTGAAAGGCTACATAAAATTTAACTATGTCGTCTGAAATCTCAGACACCTGCTCTACCTGTCGTGTGATTGTCATGGTGTCACTTATCGTACTTGTAAACAAAAGAGCTGACTGAAATGTGCCGGTTTCTTGTATAAAATGCACGTCAACAGCAGTGCATTTTGGTTTCAGCACTAAACAAACAACAAAAGTGAACACAATTTTGAAAGTGGTCAGAACCATGAAATTTTAAAACCAGCCATTTACGGATTTTATATTCGTTTCCATCCCGTATATCGGCCCTGTTTTTACTTAAGACGAAAACATGTGACGCCATTTACTGACAGCAGAAGTTGACAGATAATCGAGAGTATATTAAAATACAAGAATGGCTTTTCAAACAATCTTATGTACAAAGAAATATTTAACTAGCCATTCTTTGATAATTCCAATCGTCATATGAATTAAGGGTTAACACTGTCAATCGCCAGATCGGAAAATCGATAATACGTCGAAATCCCATAACACGAGGATAACACACAACATACAACATCATATTATAAATAAGTTCATTTTACACAACTTTATGTTTCACTGTCAGAAATCACTGGAAAGCCTCTACCAATCTATAAAAGACATTTTAAGAATTACAAACTGATTCATGCATATATGTAAGGCATAATTTTTTCCGGTTGAAATTGTATCCGGTGGAAAGAATTTAATATTAAATTTGATGTCACGGTAAATATTTTATAATAAAATACTTTCCATTGGTTTAAAAAAGTATCCGGATAATAAATTATACTAAGGTCTGTGTGTTATATTATGTCCGACGCTTATTATTAAATCACGAGACGCATTTGTAATATTAATACCTACACTCCTAGATAAATCACCCGATCCATCAAATGAGCTAATCCGGATAATATTTTATACTATTGTATGTAATATTATTTTATAAATACAATTTACAGGTAAATAAATATATACAGAAAATATATTATAGCCAGAACCATGTCAATTTAAATGACAGATTGAGTAGTATTCAAACCCATTATGAAATCAATAGTCATGTAAGTTTAAATATATTAAAAATTTGATTCATCGGTAACAGTAGATATTAAATAATGGAAGAAGAAGAATACAATGATGAATATTATTAAAACATTGTAATTGTAATGATTTATATATTTACTTAAAAAATACTGCAGTAATAAAGAAAATATTTCACTAGTACATATTTATTTGCAGCCATGTTGATTAATTAATTGAGAAAATTTAGTAACTTATAAAATCAGATTATTTTCTCTATACTATTTTTTCAGGATGAAATATAATATGCAATGTTATCCACAGGTATATTTTAATATTAAAATTCTTCCACCTCATCCGGAAAATATATAATAGCATTGGAAGAAATTTAAAATTGAAATATTGTCCAAGGAAAATATTTTATATTAAAAATATTCCGCCGAAAGAATATTATGGAGGAAAAAATAAAATGTTACATATACATATAATATATATAATGAGTATAATACCGATATATTCTTTATACTATAAAGTTATTGATGTAACTGAAAATTTGACTTCACAATAAGCTCGTGGGTCTGCTCGATACGGTCACTGCCTAGTCTCGATACTGAATTCTTCTCACAGTTCTTTAAATACCTCCGTATTATGAAAACTGGTTCTTATTAATACAGTCAGAAATTACTACGCACCATATACATAAATATATTTATGTTCTAATTCACGTTGTTCAAACGAACATAAAAGTATTTATGTACTCGTTAGCTGTAATATTCTATATACGACGAAAACCAAGTATTTGCGTTATGTACCAATACTCGCTAATAAATAAAACACAAACACAATTGAAGATTTATTGGCGCAGTGACCATTTCGATATACAAAGAAAGCAGATTATATCCACAGATTTTTAGATACAGACAATCGTTTTTCTAAATATTCAGACGTATTCGTCTTTCGCATTTCCTGACTTCCATCTACCGTGGACCTTAAAGAGTCTGTCTGGCACACCACATCTGTAAGCGGCACTTGCCCCTCCTGACCTTAAGCTATGTAAGCCATAATTGCTTATGATTTCTGTTGCACGTGTGTAAGAAAGTTTGATGTTGCTGTTCCTCATCATGTAATTTTTATTTCTTTTAAAGTAAGTAAGAGGTCTAAAAATGTACTTGTCTGTGCTTAAATCTATTTTAGCTTCTCGAATATAGCTTCTTGAATGATAAGTTCATCCTAATGGCATGGACCCTTGGTGCTTCAAGTAGTCATACTAATTCTTTATTTTAAGATACATTTTATTTCCTCCTCTATTGTTAGAGGGATCAATACACACCTAGGACTATGGCTCTAAACTACTGGTGAAAACACTATTGCTGTTTGTTTTGTGTTCATGTTGTAAAACAATTATATTTTGATATGCTCATATTGTATATGCCCCCTGTGGGCCCTTGATTGGTGAACCAATAAACTTATGACTTAACTTATGACTTATAACATTGTAAAATAGTAACCGGACATTGTGGAGTATTCAACTTTGCAATTAAAACATTTTTGCCGTTTCTGTAACAATCCGTCTTGCTTTTCTCGACAAAAATATCTACGTATTCTTCATGAAAAGTAATATTATTCGCATAACTCAACTCAACATACCGTAAAAATCAGGTATACGATGAAGGCACATATAACTAATAGCCTCAACTCCGTAAAAGTGCGGTTAACTGTATTAAATTTTACAAACAATAATTTCATTAAATCTGCTGTAAATGGTTTTTTTCTTAATCGATCTATTTAACTCCCGTTTTGAAGCCTCAACTATGCTTCTGACGATATCTGCTTCACCTGGGTCTGACAAACCTGCAGTTTTATGAGCCCATTTGATGCCATAATGTGCACTTTCAATATGTGTGATGTGATGCTTAACAGTCCCCATAAGGTACTGTAGATAAAGAGCTACTTGTAATTCCTTACTGGAAGTATTGAATCTATTTCTTTATAATTTTCTGCCCAAGACATATATCTTTTGAAACTTCCTAGTATTTTGAAACTGTATTTTTGGCTCTGGAGTTTATGATAATGTTATGTAAATTGTTGAAAAGTATCTTAAGACCCTGATGTTTAACTTGTCTTTCCAAGACAAAAATCCGGTTATGAAAAGTTTCTATAACACAAATAGCCATGAATTACTTACTATATAATTAATTAAACGAAATTAAATACTTTACTTTTATAAATCCATTCCTTGTGGTCCAGTGACCTTCAAACAATCAAAAATGGTATTTCAAGGTTGTGCCCAGTGACAGAACTATATCAATGTCCAGTGACATAACAAAATTTGTCCAGTGACTATATATCAAAACTGTCCAGTGACAGAAAATTGTCCAGAGACAATCAGTATAAAAATCATTCTGAAAATAAATAAAAAAACAATTAACTTATTGAAGCGTCTAATTTAATTGCTAACAAGTTTCCTTTAAAATCCCCTCTTGCGAATATAGAATTTACGTTCATTCCCGCTTCTAAAATTCTTTCTGTTTATGTGAACTCTTAAAACGTCTGTTATATACGGTTTTTACCATCCTCAAAAATGAGTGGCCAAAACGGAGAAGAAGTCCATTTCGGCACTACCAAGGTTCCCTTAGCTTTACATTTCACGAGATGATTTGTAGCCCTACTGGCTAATGGTACTGGTGGAACTAACCAGTTTACGTCCTGTGACCAGTCAGAAATAAACGAGTTCACCCCCAAAGAACCTGGATTCCAATATAATGAATTAAATAGCTTTGTTTTTGCATTGTTACTACTATCAAATCTATCTACACTGTGTGGATCCCATAATTTATCTATGAACTGAAAAAACTCAGTAGATATTGCCCAATCATCAATATCTATAATTAGATTTCAATAATCTGCTTGTGAATTCTGTTCTCTTGGTATCCATACTGTATGAATCTCCGTGTCATTTTTAGCACAAAGTTCAAAAATAGTCAATGCTAAACTCTGAAGTTCATGTACCTTACTTCCCTTTAAGATAATGCTTGCTGCAGTCTGACTGTCAGTATACCAAGTGACTGAACTTCCCTTTAAAACATCCTTAAAGGACAACAAACATAACTCTACAGCTTGTATCTCTCTCCATGTAGAACTCTTACCTGCTTCCGATTTCAACCATGTCTTAAACATGACCAAATGCGAATTTTTAATCAAACCCGCTGCACTTACATCGCTAGCATCTGTAAAAATATCATATGCAGATTCTTTCTCTAATAAAAATACAGGTTTTAAATTGGAAATGTTTAATTTCCGAAACATCAGTTCTCGTATGCAATCTTATTTGTGATAAATGTTCAAATTGCTATTTCAGTCTAACTTTTCATTTAAAGCCGAACCCGAATCCGTCATCTAAATATAATACAACTTTAATGATCTGGCGTCTCCAATATGCAACTAAAGGTCGTTATAGTTTTGTAAAAATGTATGCACTTGATTTAAGCCCAAAAAGTAATACTGTAAAAACAAAATATTTTTCTATATTATTGACCATCTTATAACAGGAAAACCCTAAGAACATGTTGGATATTCTTGAAATATATCTATGTGGTGATAACACGATTTGAGATAAAAAAAAAAAAAAAAAAAAACGAATCCAAAACTTCCCTTTGTAACGTATTGCTTTAATGTTTTCCAGTTTTCAAACTTAATTTTGTTAAAAACTATCTGTTTGTTTACTATTAACCGTTCTTTTCCTTTACCGTTAATCGATACAGTTAAAGGATTAACCACGTGCGGTCTGTTCGACAACTCTTTTACTAAACCGCCCTTTAACAACTCTACATTCTATTCACTGTCTTAGATTACTTCTGGAGAGTCTCCTTCCAGCATTCTTTCATCCGAATTGGACATTCTTCAATATTCAATATGGCGGTGAAAATTTGACTTCACAATAAGCTCGTGGGTCTGCTCGATACGGTCACTGCCTAGTCTCGATACTGAATTCTTCTCAGTTCTTTAAATACCCCGTATTATGAAAACTGGTTCTTACTAATACAGTCAGAAATTACTACGCACCATATACATAAATATATGTCTTTAAGTCTTAAGAAAAGAGTTTTATTATGAACATATTAAGACACAACGGACATTTACAAGCCACACCGGCATGTACCTTGCCCTTGGTGTAGCCTATACATGTTCATAAAAGGTGTACATGATGTACGGTGACTCACACTGCAATACTGATGAACTTCAACATTTTAAAGTAGATGTATTTCAGGAAATATACTATATAGCTCTAAGTGAACAAAATAGAATGATAAAGACACCTTCACCGCCTCCAACTTAAATTATTTGATTCTTTGATTGAACCAATATTGTTGTATTCATGTGAAATTTGGGGATTTGAAAATTTGGCCATTCTAGAAAAAATACATCTCCAATTTCTTAAACGAATTTTATCAGTGAGGTCCAATGCACCTAGTTTTATGGTTTATGGTGAAACTGGCCGCTATCCACTAGAGATAAAGATCAAATTAAGAATCTTAAATTTTTGGGTAAAATTACTTCAGTATGAAGATAAGTTATGCAGTAATATGTATCAACTGTTGTATTCTATGCATCAGTCTAGAGCTATCAATTCAAAATGGATTACATATGTAAAATCGTTATTAGATGATACAGGGTTGAGTTATGTTTGGAATAATCAATGCATTTTACATACTAATGACATTAAATTCACTGTTAAGCAAATATTAAGTGACCAATTTATCCAGAAATTGCACAACTATATCGAACAGGCGTCCAGGGGTGAATTTTATTCTATGTTTAAGACATAATTTTGCTTAGAAAATTACTTACTCAGATTAAGAACTGATAAAAGAGTATATATTTGCAAAATACGCTGTTCAAATTTAAAATTTCCAATCGAAACTGGTCGATGGAATAACATTCCAAAACATGAGCGTTTCTGCAATTTATGTAACTTGAAGGAGATAAGAAATGAATTCCATTATATTTGTACTTGCCAAAAAGTAGAAATTGTTCAGCTTAGATTAAAGTACATCCCAAGTTACTTTGTCAGAAACCCTAGTGAAAATAAATTAAGTGGTTTACTTTCATTTTGTAATGTTAAAGTATTAAATAATCTGGCAATTTTTCTCAAGAAAGTATCAAATTACTTATGAAACAACAACAACAACAACAAAAATAATAATAATAGCAATAGATTTCGTCACTTACCCTGGAGTTTGTATATAAGATAATCCAGACATGCTACCTAAAAGTTACCTGTATAGAGGTCAATTGTACTTTTATTGTCATGTGTAATAATTACAATGTATGTAAATATGTTTCATTTATTCAGTCTACGTGTATTTATGTAAATGTGTTTCATTCATTCAGTTCGTCATCATGTATTGTGTATTTTATTGTCTGCCTCTTGTAACAGTGTATACTGTCAGAGTGTAATAAAAGTCTAGTCTACAAAATGTTGAATGAATATATCTAAGTATATCTAGGCAATCTTTAAAATTATTTGGTACAAAGTTATAGAGATAATATATTCTTCGTGTAGTGTTATTAACTGTTAAAGATTTGAGAACAATCGGATTAATTATAGCATTTATTTTAGAAAGACTTCGAGCAGATGTATTATGAATGGCATAATAGATAGTTAAATAAAGAAAAGTAGTTTCTTACTATTTTAAATTATTTTCGACATATTTTGGTAGCATTCAAATATTTTGCACAATCAGACTGACGGATCATCGTATAGGACCTGGAACTGCCGTACAATGTAAAACTAAAGACTCAAGTTGTCACCGACAGAGTTCCGTCCGGGTTTTAAGTGGTATTCGTGATGCTCAATCTTCAGTTTTCTGTGTAATGTTTTTTAGAACACTGTTTATCATTTTTTTTCTTTTGGCCATTGCATTGCCTGCCCGTCTTCGAATAATGACTTCCGATAACCCTTTTGGCATCTGCAAACTTTTCTTATCTGTTGACCTAGATACACGGACCACTATATAATCCCAATTATCAAATTTATTTGATTATAATATGTCAAAATATATTGAAGATTACAATTATTTGGCAAAAAGAACTAAAGGCAAAACACATTATTTTTGTCGATTTCCATTCAAATGCAGGTAAAAAAATTATTTATAACTTTAGTTAGTTGCATGTTCTTGAATTGAACAGTCAAACGATTTGAATTACAATTTCAGAAATGCTACGAAAAAAATCGGAAATTTGCATAAAACTCAGCGTTCTATACAAAAAGATAAACATACAAAATGTAAAAGTACACAATTGCAAACATACAGACTACTGGGTTTGTTGTTTAACGCCACTTTCAATAAATTTCAGTTGTATCGTTGGGGTCAATTTAATAGGTGGAGTAAACCGGAGTGCCCAGAGAAAACCACGGACCTGCCGCAATTCACTGGCAAACTTGATCACAATGTTGTTATTCCTGGGCGGTATTCGAACTCACAACGTTAGTGGTGATAGGTACTGATTGCATAGGTAGTTGTAAATCCAACTACAAAACGATCACGGCCACGAAAGCCCCTTACGGACTACTGAGTTAAATATTGTAGAACTAGATACATCTGGTAACTATCGTTATAGAACATCACATAATAAATAAAATACTTTATTTGGTATACTGATACCCTAATGAAGAATTTGCTAAATTTTGAAAATGAATTTATTGAAAATAGAAAATCATGAATTTGCTGGTAAAAAGTGAGAAGGGAGGGGGTGAGAATCTAAAGATATTTTTATTTTGTATGGCTTATACTAAAAATTGGAACTAAAATGAGAAAAGGAAAATATGTTTCAGAAATAAAAACTGTGATCATCTATGTAGGGAAGGTCAATTAAGTTTTTCCTTTCCTTAAACTGGACATATCATACAGATTAAGAATATTTTTTGTTGAACATTTTGGAAAATAATCATAGATGTGTTCCCTTTAGATTTTTTATTACAAACATAAATTTGTTATTGCTATTAATTTTTTTTTATCATTAGCCGTATTTGGATTTATTTTGAATAAGCTCCCCTTTAAATGATATAAAGTACCAACTATGTTACTTGAAAAGGTGTCTGTACACACAGAAATTCTATTTGTTTATTGTTACAAGTTTGTTTTTATTATTTGTTCCTTTTCTGTGTTTGTTGAAAATTGTATATTACTGCCTAAAGGTAATGAATTTGTTGTGTTCCTGCGTATTGTACATGTATGGTTTTGATTTTTCTTCTTTTTACCCAGATTTTTATTATTGGCCATTAAGGGACAATTTTTCCAGAACAAACATTCTGCTTCAGAGTGCATTTTTTTTTCAGTTACAAAAATGTAGTATTAAAATCTTTTTATAAGAGTAAAAATACACCCTTTCCCTCTAATGCTAATGCAAAGAAATGAAATGTGATACACAAATACACTGTTAGGAATTTAATTAATAAACCTAATATCCCTGTCGTTCTGTAGTCAACTGTTCAAGTGAAATGGTTGTAAGTATAATATACAGTACTATTAAACAAAATTGACTATATCGCAATTCGGGCAACTTCTTTTGTTTCAATAGTAATTTATCTATCATGTACAATAATGGGGTACCGGTAAACTGAGAAACGAAAAGAAACGAAACGAAAACAAAATCCAACGAAATCTGTAAAGTAAGAAAACGAAATCCAACGAAATGAAACGAAATCTGTAAAGTAAGAAACCGAAATCCAACGAAATGAAACGAAATCTGTAAAGTAAGAAAACGAAATCCAGCGAAAAGAAACGACGAAATCTGTAAAGTAAGAAAACAAAATATAACGCAAAGAAACGAAATCTATAAAATAAGAAAACAATATCAAATGAAAAAAGAGAAAATTCTGTAAAGTAAGACAAGAATCGAAACGAAATAAACGTTTATTCTTTGTAAGCACTACTAGAGATATCCAATAAAATTACGTAACTCGACCTTAGCTACATTGTACCTATCGAGACGTATCTTTACCTATGGTCACGAAACATGACGCACGGGATCCTACGTTGAAGTTTGATTGAAAATTACAATAACATTCAGCATTCATTCAAATACTAGTATTCCACATCTCAGTATTTTCTATTTGATACCGACTGGATGCGCACTTCCGATTGATTTATTTATTGTTGTTTGTTTAACGTTCAGTCGCTAATATTTCATGCATAATCGAGACGAGAACAAGTTGAAAAAAATCAAATTGATAAAGAAGAAAAGCGAGGTTGGGATGGGAAACAGGAAAAACAATTTTTGACTGCCATGGCCTGGAAAAGGGGAGAGCTGGATAGGGGCGGAACATTTTGCCATCTGTAGAGGCCCCAAGGTAGCATAGGGGCATACTCTTACGAAATCTACAGATGGGATCTTTTACGTGCATGAAGAGTGGCACCCTCCACGCACGTACAACGTTAGCCTGCTATGGTCCGCGGAAAGATTTTTCTCCAATAGCCTGACAACTCCCGAAGCGAGGGCTACCATATTTAGCCATCGAGTCACCTAAGGTACACACATTAGTTGCTCGGGGGCCTGAGCATTCGACCCTCGGCCAGACTCTAAGTACTCTTAGTCGGCTTTTACGACAAGCCGAGATCTGCTTCAGGCCTATTCTTTATGACACTCGGGACTCACATAGCGCTTTCGGAAAACAACATCTTGAAAAATGTCCTCTGTCAAAATTATGCACATTACCTATATTTATCATATTACATCTTGAATATATTTTTCTAACGGGATAAGTCAGTAAGTGCAAAAACAGCAAAAACCGCTATTGTTTACCTTTTCAGAGCAATAACTCCTACAAGGAGTGGTTTGACGACTTCGAACCAACTGAAACTATTATCGAGCTTTTGATTCTGAAGTCACTTCGGATTTCCTGTATCTATAAGTTTTCGAGAAAAAAATAGCATAAAGGAGGTACATCTATGTTCTATTTATAGCCATGGCGGCCATGTTTTTCAATCAGCAAAAATGCCGAACACCATTTTTGAAGTAGATACACTATAGATGACTGTGGACAAGTTTGGTAGCAATCAGTCTTGTAGTTTCTGAGGAGAAGATTTTTGTAAAGTTGTTAACGGACGACGGACGCCAAGTGATGGCATAAGCTCACTTGGACCTTTGGCTCAGGTGAGCTTAAAAAAGGAGTAATTCAAGGGAAAAATATAGGCCTGGGTAACCTTATTAATAGTGGACACTGTTACCCTACCCAAGATAGATCCCAGACTGAAGTACCATTCCTATACTATGTCTGAAATCATTCTTAAAATCGGACATACTAGACCAAATGTTAACGCAAATGGGGACGGACGTATAGACGACAAGGGTAAATCTCAGGGGCGGATTCAGGGAGTGGCGTGGCTTTAATTCAGAAATGAAAATTGTTTAGAGTTCTATATACTAATTTATCAGGGGAAAATACAATGGTGGATCCAGGAATTTTGGAAAAGGGGTTCCAGATGAAATTAAGAAAACAGCTTATTATTATAATTTTTTTCGCTAAATATTAAGCTAATTTCAACATTTTTACAACGAAGGGGGTGGGAGCGGAAGGGAGTTCCAACCCGCCACCGTAATAATGGTGTGGATTTTTTTTTGTATTGAATTCTGATTTTCTAATAAAAAATTCATAAATTTATGAGAGTTTTGAAAATATCAAAATGCATGAGTAGCAATAAAATTTTCGACTTTCTTAGTAAATGGCCTGGACGGACGTACCAACGAGGTTTTTTTTCTTTCCTCTTTTTGTAAAGTTCTCTGCTTTACTATTTTTTCATGTGCAAAAACGACCGAACAATCATGTGGTTTTCTAGCTAGTGTGGGAACCTCTTAATAAATCCCTTTTCGGTACAGGGTCAGTGCTTTATCAAAGGACGCTTTAAAGGCATACAGTCGCTCAAATTGATTTTTTTTGTTTATATTAAAAATTGCCAATATTCGATGTTTAATACTAATAAAATGTTCTGAACAAGAAGCCAGGTTTAAAAAAATATGTTATAATGTCGTAATTAATGAAAAGAATTCGAGTGTCTGTTGATGAAATCGCCATTAAAACACCTAATTATAAGCCGGCTTCTTTTCCGAAGTTTACCTGACACTGATATAACCAGAAAACGTGTTGCTGGTAAATATTGGTTAGAATTAGTATAATTTAAGAAATATATCTATGAAATTGGATCCCGGGGTAATACGTTAATATTATATAATGGTATTAAGAATGACACTTAAAATCGTAAGTACGTGATCAAATCAATAAAAACAAACCCAAAAATATTGTATGACATGTGCTTTTTCTTCAGCCAACAATTTCGCACATGCGCAAACGCTTTACCGAATGAGGTCACTGTGTAGGTCATCAATGGTCATATGATTATAGTCATGAATGTATGAATATTGATCAATATTGTGCCGGGTAAACATTGAAGTCTTGACTGGATGAAAGAGAATCAAACAGCGACGTATTTCCTTCGTTCTAGGCTATTTACGTATGATATTATGAAAAATTTCAACTGCAATTAGTATAAAACATCGAATATTGGCAACTTTTAATATATAAAAAAATAATTAATTCCGACAGCGTGTATGCCTTTAAAGAAGTGAACTTTAAATGACATTTTAATATATACACTCCGACAAAAGTTAAGCACTACCCTATATTTTTATCGATATATTTTTTTACACCAATACTGTTAAAACAATAAAATAGATATCACCATTTTTCTTACACTTCTTAAAAGACTACACCAAGGGCTCTGAAATTACCAATCTACGAAGTATTTATCATCCTGAAAGACGTGACTATGACGTGGCAAAAATGGGGTTCAAAAAAGGCGCTGGAAAAACGTAAAACCAGTTTGTCTTTGATGGAAGTTTTTAACATTGCATTAAAATGCAGAGTCTTCAAATTTTAAGAACTTTTAAATGCATCTATTGTGCGTATGTGTAAGGCATAAAAATCAATAACGAGTATATCCACCGCGTTTATTGTGAAGTTCTGTAACACGCCTCGTCATGCTTCGCACAAGACGCCTAAGCCGTTCTTGGGGGGACTGTTGCCACTCATGTAAGATAGCAGTTCTTAATTCGTCAATATTTTGACATTTTGGATTGCGTTGGTTAATTTTTCGGCCAATAAAGTCCCATACATGCTCTATAGGGTTCATGTCTGGCGACATCGCAGGCCATGGAATTTTCTGAACAGCCTCTTGCTGTAAAAAATGTTGTACAATTCGGGCACTATGGGGCTAGCGTTGTCGTCCATGAACATTGGCCTGTCAGCCAACGCATGATTGTCGAAATGGGGGATTACGCGTGGAGCGAGCACATTGTCACGGTATTTTTGGCCTGTCAGATTACCATCAAGAACGTACAAGTCCAACTTACAGTCAAAGGAAAAACAACCCCTGACAGTTACACCTCCACCCCCAAAAGCAGTTGTGCCCAAAATGTGGTTGTCCTGAAATGAAGTGTTTCGTTGGCGCCAAACCCTTGCACGACCGTCGGTAGGGCGTAACAAAAAGCGACTTTCATCAGACCAGTGGACCCGTCTCCATATGTGAATAGTCCACCCCAAATGATCATGTGACCAGTCAAATCGAGCATGACGATGACGTAATATCAACTGTGGATGTGTTATGGGTCGTCGCGCTCGCATTCCCTGATGGTGGAGGCGTCTGATTACAGTGCGTGTGCTAATGTGGCCTCCAAACGCTAAATTATCACGAAGTGCACCAGCTGTACTGAACGGCCGTTGCCGCGCCCATCTGGATATGAGCTAGTCCTCTCTCGGCGTCGTTTTTTGAGAGGTCTAACTGCACGTGGACGGTCAGTAACATTCCCCGTTTGACGAAAACGCTGCATCAGTCGTACAATGATGGAATGGTTAACCCTGAAGTGGTCTGCCACCCTTCTATGGGTAAAACCACCGTTATGCATGCCAACAGCTTGCCACCTTTCTGGTATGGTTAATTTTCGCCGCACCATACCAAACCAATAGAAAATGAAACTTAAAACTCTACACAAAAAAATCAGCTTTCGTTCGCAAACACAAATGTTGAAAAGTACACGTGGCACTTTACACACCCTGTCATATACACATAAATAAAAATCAATCAATAGCCTGTTTCACAGGTAAGTAAGTATGTATGTACAGGTAACGAAAACAGCAAACCGATTTGAAATAAGTTCATTATTAGAAAAGATATCATTGAAACAAGTCAGGTGGTGCTTAACTTTTGTCGGACTGTATATAT
>MJUT01025594.1:31847-46418 GCA_002080005.1 Gigantidas platifrons
AGTTTATTGAGACTTTAAATAGAACTGTTAATTTTATTTAATGATTTCTTCAGAAAGTGGACTATGGACATTTAAACTGAATTGAAGATGAACATTAATTGTTATTGCTTTATATTGATTTTGAATATTGATTGTATTGTTGTATGAGCCATTACCTATTGAAAGGTCGGCCATAATATTGTTTTTAAAATTAAAGCCATGTCCATAAATCCACTTATTGGGTTGGCTGTCTTTGGTCTATGAAAATAACAAGACTTATCCTCATGAAGGATAAGTCAAGTTATTAAAAGGAGGAAAGATTGTACAGTTATTGGAAGTTTAAATATTTTAAATAATGATTCATAATTGAATGTGCGCATGTGCAAGCACAGGACATATTCTTTCTGTGTCGGTTGATGAAGAAGAAGGGTGTAAAAAATGTTCAAGAATCCCACCCACCCACCTCAAATTTTCTCATTCATGATTATACATATATTCACAGTTTCATCTTGATTGTCATTCCTTAACTGTTTAATAGACCATTTGCTCACTTCTGACTTGATAAGTAGATAAGTAGATAATTATACGTTTTTACACATTTTAGTTGGAGTTATTTCCCCTTAAGATGGCCAAAAGGTCCCCTTTTATACAAAGTTAATGAATATAAAATTTTAATGTAACAACTTCTGAATCTTTTAGATGCTACATTGATAAAATACTAGGTTCAAATATCTACCTATTATAAGAGAACCGCATCGGTGGTGTAATGGATATCATGCTCGCCTCTAGTGTGGTAGATAGTGGGTTCGAGCCCCAATCGGGTTAAACCAAAGACTATTAAATTGGTATTTGTTACTTCTCCGCTAAGCATGCAGCATTTAGGAGTAAGAGCCAAGACTGACTGGTTGGCTCGGAATCAGAATAATGTGTCCGAGTGTAGCGACATGTCTATCCGCGGACTGTTGTTTCAGTGATCTAGCACAAAGGGGATCTCTTCATCATCTCATTGAAAATTAACTTGTTCTAGCCATGATATAGCTGAAAAATTGCTGAGGTGGCGTTAAAAAACAACCACTCACTCACTCCATATTATCAGAAAATTTTCCTCAAATATATCTTTGTCGTTTTAGAAAGGGTACCATTTAACCAGTCATAAGGGAAATAACTCTAATAAAAACAGTATACTTTTAGAATCAAATCAGGAATGTGCAACAGGTCTATTAGATATCATTTCAATCTCACACATTTTACAGGGTAAACGTCAAAATATCAGTTCATATTAAAAAGAATATGTAAAGTCAATTAAAGGGTTAAGGGATACAGTCCTCACAATGAGCACCAATCCTCCGGCCCAAGACCAGTAAAACAATTTTGGGACCAGTAATTTTTGTCAATTTTAATTCAGAACTAGAATCTATATAAAGATAAATTGATTCGGACTACAAAATTCAAATTTTCATTTTACGGACTGTGAATGTTCTTAGTAAGTAAAGAGGAAATAGAAATAGTGATTTTAAATGAAAAAAAATGTTTTGCTTGTTTGATGGTGTTTAACGCCACTTTCAATAATATTTCAGTTATATTGTGGTGGTCAGTTTTATTGGTGGAGGAAAACAGAGGACCCGGAGAAAACCACAGACCTGTCGCAAGCCACTGACAAACTTTATCAAAAATATATGTTAATTAAGCAAAACATATGTTATGCAAATTATACTTAGGAAATTTAAAATCCATCTTCAAGAAACATTTTATTATTGTAATCATATACAGTAAAACCTGTCTAAACTGAATCTACTTGGAGCCAACGTTTGTGTTAGTAATAGACAGGTGTTTTGATTATACATGTTAAAGTAACCAAGATTGTCTACGTTGGGACTTCATTTAAAGTTCTGTTTATACAGGATTCTAGTTTATTCAGCGTAGACAGGTTTCACTGTATCTTTTTATATATTCTACTCATATTGTTTTGTTTTGTTGATTAGATTCTGATTCTAGTCGATGCTCAATATATATTAGAGATCTAAATATGGACGTGCCTGCCATCATAGAACAGTTGGAACAGCTGAAGAAGAAACTTAATGAAGGGTCTTATCAGATAAAACTGCTGGAAGCTGAAACTGGAAGTCTTGTTCTTCACGTTGTAATAAATAACCTTTGCTTCATAACAAAAGAGTCTCTACACAAAGCGATTGGTGAATTTCTACATAGAGTGTTTACCTCCATCGGTGGTAATCTAGACCAACATGTTATAGAAGTAGTTTTAGCTGAATGTGACAGCTATATTATCTCAGGTTGGTTTGTCATTATGTACATTTTAGCTTTGAATTAATTGTCTTCAGGTCAAGGACCTGGGTGACCCATTGAGTTACGTAGTTGGATTACCTGAAATCTCATACAAGCCTATCACCAATACGGCGTGGGTTCTCGCCCAACTTAGTAAATTACAAAAATGGTGCACTTGACTCGCAGCAGCAAGTGATAAAGTTTACCAGTTGCTTGCCCATGATCGGTGGTCAAGTTCTATCCGGGTACTCTGGCTTTTTCCACCACTAAAACTGATCGCCATGATATAGCTGAAATATTCACAGGCACTCGTTTCTATCAATGGGGGTCCCTTCCTCCCTCTTAGACCCCCATTGATAGAAACAAGTGCCTGTGGAAATATTGCTGAAAGTGGTGTTTAACACCAAAAATCAAATCAAATCAGTCTTCAGGTCAAATGAGGTGATAGATATATCTTTTGTTTGTTTGATGGTGTTTAATGCCACTTTCAACAATATTTCAATTATATCGTGGCTGTTTTATTGGTGGAGGAAACCGGAGGACTAAAAAACATATATTTCATCCAAAAATACCATTTTCTGCAATTTATATTTATGTATATCTTTAGTACAAAAACCTTGTGTTGCAATTAGTTGTAGGTTGGGCAATTTTTAGGGCTAAATTGACAAGACTTATAAGGGGATCAAGTAAGTTTTTGTTTGTTTGTTTGTTTGTTTGTTTGATGGTGTTTAATGCCACTTTCAACAATATTTCAGTTATATCGTGGCTGTCAGTTTTATTTGTAGAGGAAACCAGAGTACTTGGAGAAAACCACCGACCTGTCGCAAGTCACTTACAAACTTTATCACATAATGTTGTACACCTCGTCCTGATAGAGATTCGAACTCAGAATCAGTGGTTTTAGGCAATGATTGCATAGGTAGTTGTAACTCCAACCAACATACGACCACAGCCATTTTTGGGGCCAAATTGACAAGACTATAAGGAGATCAAGTGAGAGATTTGATTTATATCATCAGATTGAAAATATTTGATGCTTACTTTTTTTTATGCCATATTCATTTTTAAATCTGTCTTTTTTAGATAATAAAGAAGAAAATGATGAGTATTTGAATGTTCAACAGCCATCGGTATTGAAACTTGATGTGATGGTAAGGAATACAGCTCTACAAAGTAAGACAGATTTGTACCGAGACGTTCATGGTTTTATCAGTAAGGTCCTGGATGTTACGGATAAGGAAAAAGAATCAACAAATGGATCACCTCTTGGAGTAATAATGACAAGCCAACACGTTGATGGTATGACTTAGTGTAAACATTCAGCAAATTTATATTTTATAAAATTTAATTCCAGGGACTTTTATATGATCTCAAAAGAATTGCAGGTCTGGGTCTGTCGTCGTGATTGATTGATTGATTGATTGATTGATGTTTAACGTCCAGCGAGCAATTTTTTAGCTATATTCAGGACGAGAATAACTTAAACGCCACGGGACTCGAAACAAGGAAATACTCATTTTTGCACCTTACACACTCATAATGAGTTGTTACACTGGGTTCTTTAACGTGCAAAGAGGGTGGCAATCTCTCAACACGGGACCTCGGTTTTATTTACGTTTCATCCGAAGGACGGGTTGGTTGTGAAATTATACATCCCGCACAACCGACGGACGCCCCTTCAAGCTGAAGAAGCTCTCTATCCGTCTAACGACAAAATGGTTTCCATGCAATGACTTTATTATTAGTTGACCGATCCTTCTGAATTTTTAACACAAAGATTCTTGGGGGGCGTCGTGGTCGTGATAGTATGGTAGTAGGATTTACAACTATCTATGCAATCAGTATCTATCACCACTGATGTTGTGAGTTCAAATCTCGATCAGGGCGAGGTGTACAACATTACATGATAAAGCTTGTCGGTGTCTTGCGATAGGTTGGGGGTTTTCTCCGGTCCCTCTTGTTTCCTCCACTAATAAAACTGACCGCAACGATATAACTGAAATATTGTTGAAACTGGCGTTTAACACCATCAAACAAACAAACAAACAAAACAAAGATTCTTTGCACAGAGTAACTGTTGGGATTGATTTTTTTGGGGGGTATTTTAGCCATACCCGTTTCAAAACAAGAGTCTGTAAGGTGCAAAAATGAGTATTTCTTGTAGGTACATGGAGAGTTTATTTTCACCTAATGAATACCTTAATAAAATCCCTTTCACAAAAATGCAACTTGCCAATTATTTAGCTGACCTAGGGAAAGGCTATGCGAGCTTTTGCCATCACTTGGCGTCCGGTATCCATCGTAAACTTTCACATTTAAGCTCTCCTCTGAAACAACTGAACCAAATTAAACCAAACTTGGCAGGGATGGTCATTAGGTTCATTTCAAAATTATGGCAGACAGCCACAACCTCTATTCAAGATGGCAGATGTTACTAAAAATAGAAATGTCTTCAATTGTCTTTTTTCTTTATATTATAAGTTTAATGAGGTCAAGTTTTTTACAGCAGCTACATGTCAATGAGTATTCCGTTTTTTTTGTGAACTTGAGCTGAAGTGATCTTGCCCAAGATGGCTGCCATTCCTATTAGCAGACATTTGAAATGGCAAAAAAAAGTATCATCTGAAATTTTTCTAGAAATTTAAAAGTCAAATTGAAAACCAGGTGAGCAATTACAGGCTCCTGAGAGAGCATCTAGTTGTTAAATACTTTGGCACCAAAAAGGATGAAATTTTATCTTTTTATTCTTCATCCAATTTTATTCAGAATTTTTTTGCGCAATGACCATCTATAAGTTATTAAAATCAGCTATTCCATTTTGAAAAAGACAAAAAAAGGGGTTCAAATTCCAAAATTTTCCAAAATTTAGCATATTTGGAATGTATGTAAAAACAAATCTTCCAATTTTTATGGGTTTTTCTCTTTGAATTTAATGCGCTGAGAGGTATCTGACAGTATGTCATGCAACATATTTTCTGCATCTTGATTGTAAGAGGTGAGAAAGTGCCAATTAAAACATTTCACTTTTTGATCAAATTTTAATGCATTGATTTTCAAAGTGTTTATCTTTATGAATTATATATGAGTCAATACAAACAAATGAACTATTTCACTATGAAAAGGAGGCTAAATGGGACGGGGGTCAAAATTTCGAAATTTAGCATATTTGGAAAAAATACACAATTTATATTTGTCATGTAATTTGGACATGATTATTTTCCTGTGAATTCATAGTTGAATTATTTTCAGTTACATTTCTAAAAACATGTGCTTGCCTGTGTATTTCACTGAAATGTGACCTAGCTTGGTTTCAAAGATTAAAGGGTTAAAGGGACCAACACCTGAAATAGTCAAACGAGACAAATCCCAAAACACAGTTGCTGTCTCCAACAAAATACAATGTACTGTGTCCACAATGGCTTCTAATATATACACTTCTTCAACTTTCCTTTTCTTGACATGCTGCTGTCACATGATATTTATTAAATAATTGTAATGCATACTGTGTTTTTTCAAGGTATGGCGAGCCCTACAACAGATGAAAAACCTCAGAACAAAGAAAGACCGGATATAAAAATGACAGATACTTCTGACAAGTTTTGCTCCATATGTGATGTGATTTTTACGTCCACCATTCATGCGAAGGATCATTATTCAGGGAAGGGACACAAACGAGCGCTCACATTAAAGGAGACCATGGAAGATGATTTGTTTTGTAGTCTATGCCATTTACGATGCTCTGGTCCAGAGAATATGAAGCTTCATAAAAATGGAAGATCGCATAAGAAAAGGCAGAACGAATCGGTGTCACAGCGAGGAATATTAGATTTTTGCTGCAAAAGAAGTTTTAAGAGTAGATACACTTTGTAAAAAAATGCTCTGTGTCTCATTCAGTATATGTACTTTTATAATAAACCACCATTTTTCACAATTTAAACATTTATCTTACAATCTGACGTCTTACTATGACTGTTTCGTTACTCGGAATCGTAAAACTTCGACGTTGGACATTTGTGCAAGACATCCGAAAACAGACGTGGCGCTATTATGCGTTGGTCCAACGCTGTGAAAATTTGGTATTTTATACACGATTCATAGTACTTTTACTTGGTCAAATATCAGAATCGAATGTTTCCTCATTTCATAATTATTATAAGTCTAACTTGAAGAAATTTACCACTCCTTAGAATCTTACAGAAGCAAGTGAATTCGGAATTTTCGAAAATATCCTCTTTTTATTCAAAACGGCGTATTTTTTCATATGACATCATATAGAAAATATGACGTAAAATTGTCATGCAAAATTTCGCGAGTTTCATGCTTTCTGCAAGAGCGCACCTGTTTTTTGTTTAAGAAGAATGCATATAGTTTGTTACGTCTTACATGCATAATTTGACGATTTAGCTATAATTTATGTAATTTTATTAAATATTCCGGATAAATATGACAAAATTCGATCTATTCGTAGGAGTAGTAGGTTCATACAAGTTTAAAATACAAAAAATGCATGTTTTGTGTCAGCATATTTAATTAGAGACTTCATAATCAGAGAAATATATAAGATTGTTTATAATTGACGCAATATCGTGCGTAACGTCTTTACCTATTGTCGCTAGGGGCCACCTGGGCTACTAGTATAAAGAGGGTTAGGAGCCCACGATAAAAGTTAGGCGCCCAACTATATTTTTAGAATAAATTATTAAGCTGTTTGATACAATGAATGGTGATTGTGCGAATAATAGAATGCAGTACAAGATGGCCTCTGAGTAGTCCTTCGGTACATTGTATCTCAAAACTGTTCTTACTAGCCTCTTATTGTATATATGTTTGTATTGGACGTTATTTTACATTGAAAAACAATAGAAATTTACATCTAAAGACAGTTTCATTGTTTGAGGGCTTCATCCTGTAAGTGTTACCCACTTCCATGCTGTTACTCCTAAATTCCATACTGTTACTGGTGATATATTTACAAATATTTTAAACATGCTTTAGAATCTGAACTTAAATTCTTTTGTTTGATGTAGATCTGCGAATTTGGAAAGTAGAATACACTATTTCTTATTGTTCATCCTAGTTTGATAAAATGTGAAATTTGGGAAGTAAAATGCGCACACATCTCTTCAAAATTATTCAGAACATAATTATCTTATTTAGAAAAGTAATTAAAATTGAATTTGTATACGTTGAAATTATACATTTCATATCCTACACTAGACACGAATATGGCCCTGTAAACGTTCGCATTATTATACACAGCACCATTTCCATCATTACTTCTTCGTGCTTTGATCATATTTCCTATTTATTTCTGTATTCATGTCTAATTAAGTGATAATTTGAAACATAAAATTATTAAATTCCACAAACCAATTTGAAAATATATTCATATTCGTATCCTTATCAGTAGGCACGAATATGACTTTATATATGTTTGCTATATGTAACGCGGCTTTATTTCCCTCATAACTACGACATTCTTAGGTCAAAAATCATTATGTTGTACTTTATTGTTTTAAAGTTAAAATTACTAAATTTCTCCAGCCATTTTAAAAATATTATTCATATTCGTGAACATGAATCCATATTCGCGAATAGAATAGAATAGAATATGTTTATTTGTCAATTACAGACGCCCATGACAGGCAATATAATTACATGAAAATCACAATATTTACATTAATTGGTATGATTATGATTGATTGGATTTAACATACAAGACATACAAATACATGTAAATATACAATTTTGTAATCAGTAATTTTGACAAGTATAGTGATCCCTGTAATAGATGAAGAGATAGTGCGTTATCCACAGTTGTATATCTAACACAGATATATAATTCTAATGCAATTATAATGTAACGCGTATTTTCATTGGCTATCGAGAGCCGTCAAATCTGCAGTTGACAGGCCTGAAGGAATGTTATATTCCTACGCCGAATGCACTTGTTTGTAAACAACATGGCTGACCCAAATACTTCCGACTATGAATTTGACGCTGACTACCTATTTAGGAGATAACTGTATTGTATTTGAAAATTTCACGACATCAGTTGGGGATTTGATGGTCGCAAATCGAGTTTACTGTCTATTCTAATGCAATACTGAACATAAAAATTAATTCTTGCATATCCCTGGGTCTAAAAATCACAAAAATTAAAATTCCGGGAAATATTGTTGAACGACTTTGGCACATAAACAACGTGACGTCATATGAAGACTTCCAGTTTAAAATGTAGAGATCAGGGGTCAATTTCACAAAAAGTCATAAGTTAAAGGTCATACTTGTTATGCTGCTCCATTTCTCCATCCATGTTGATATTTTTTTTTATTTATAGTACATTAATATTTATTGTTTTACTGCTTATTGAAAACAGTTTTAAACCACGTTTCAAACATTTATTCCTATTGCTGAAATATTCTCTATGTTAAAAATAAGCGATAAGCACCTTTTATAATTGTTGATCATCAACGTAGTATTTTTACTATTGTTTGTTTACATTTAACGACCACCTCATTCATTCATTGAATATAAACCGGAAGTGGCCCGTATTTGTTGATTGTGACCCCGATTGTGTATTTTTACTATTATAACTGTTATTTGATAAGAAATAGGGAATTGCAGAATGTAACTTCATCGTATATCTTCACACAATATGTTTCTTTACTATAATATGCAGTTTCACTTAATTTTCGTAAATTCACAACTGTTTTCAAACACCACGTTTTTCGGGTCACTTCCACTTCCAATCGTAATTTTACCTTTCTGTGTGATTGTCACATATAATTCATATTATTTCCGGTTTACTGTTATATTTTAGAGTTGCACTGTATACTTGTTTTAATTCTACGAAGTTTCCACATATGTATTTTTGTAGTTGTCAAAGGTGGTACACGGCGATATTTTTCTCTGGACAACATGGTTTGCCCAGAGATCGATAGGGAATTTTTCTCATTGGTCCATAATAATTCTGACGTCAGAGCGTACTTGACGTCACTCGGTGTCACTTTATTTCTGTTCCTCTTAACGTCAAGTTGCATTATTTTATCGCTAGAAATCTACGGTTACGGAAAGCTTTAAAACATGTCACAGGCACAACTCCAGTCAGATATCGCGATGGTAAATAATTATTTTAATATACGGATTTAATATCCATTAGGATTTAGCGAATTCAGTACTATTTTATTGCGTGTGTGACGGCAAACAGACTTGTCATTTCTTCGGATCGTTGAAACTTCCAATGTTCACTTTCTTTAAGGCTATGATTTAAAATGCATGGAAATAAAATGTATTCCCTCTAAAAGTATTTAGAAATAATTTAGTTTATTTGGGAAACAGTATTTTTAACTGTTTCTAGACAAAGTAGATTTTTCTGCACCTGAAATTATTTGGTGCAAACGTCGCACCATAATAATTTGGTGCCGCACCTAGAACACGATTGTTGCTCCGAGCAGTAGCAAGTTATTTATACACAACATGTGCAAGTTTAATAAGTTATTTATGTATTAACAAATGCAGGAGTTTTCTTCACCCTAAATTTATTTGGTGCAAACACATTACACCTTATTCGGTGCAAGTACACTGCACCTAATCCGGTGCACAGACATTACACCTTATTCGGTGCAAGTACACCGCACCTAATCCGGTGCAAACACATTACACCTTATTCGGTGCAAATACACCTTAAGTTATTTATATTTTTATGAACAACCAGCCAATAGGTTTTTATATAAAATACTTTTATGGGATATATATACAAAGTTTAGCAGATAGTTCTGTCAGTCTGTGTACTACCTGGGATAACATTATTCATTTACTGTTTAATCTACGAATATAGATGTTTCAAAGTCATCCATAGTTATATGATCTTATATAATAATTGTTAATAAACAGGGTGTGAACTTTAGTAGAGTTTAGTTATTACACCCCCATATACAGAACAACTTATATGGTATACCTAACTATATATATATAAGTCTCAAAGTTGGTAGCAGGACGGACCCATGCTAATAGTTAACATCTTTAATTTTAAATATGCCGTTGCCCTCCAATGCGCTAGAGTGACGTAGGATGTTTGAATAGGGCGACGCAACATATTTTTGGCATCCTCGGTGGGATGATAACTGCTTGTGTTCCATCTATGTTTGTATTGAAACTGAAATTTCAGTTGCTTGTATTTTTTTAGTAAAATTTTGCTTGATTAAATATTGATTTGATCCTGTTATCAGTGAGACTTTTTGTTAACAAAACAAAAATAATAATAAAAGAATATGGATGACACAGAAATTGTTTTTCATAGAAGTTATGATGATTCTATGGCTGACCCAAATACTAGTAACACCAACTTACCTGAAAATTGGTTGGATTTAACAGTAGTAGATGAAGTAAATGTTACCCCATCGGTATCAAGCACTTTGCAACATCCTAACCACAATGTTGAACAAATGATTGAAAGAAATTTGTCAAAGTGTGGCAACAATTGAAGATATGTTTAAGGAGGCTCGGGAGGATATGAATGCTAAAACACAAAGAGCGATTGCTAAAGTTGATCAGGAGTTATCAGCTTTGCGATCTCAATTTCAGAATGTGAGTTCTCCTAAAACTGGAACAGAAGTGGGTGACCAGAACTCACATTCTACATTTGAAACTACTGGTATATGTAGTGGTGGAAATGATCCCACAACTTTTTATGGGCGATCCACTAGATCTACATTGGTAAAAGGGTTCAGAGAACAAGAATTTTTACCATATCAAAATACTAGTTCTGTATTTGTAACACCACAAAACTATGATTTGTATGGTAGCTCCAATAGAAATGCTACATATGATTCTACAAATAGTGGGCACTCTGTCTGTAATCGTGCTCAAAACAATGATTCTAGAGGGAATATGAACCCTCCAGGATACCATAACGGTCCTTCCAATGTGGTACACAGCAACTCAAATCAAGAGCCATCACGCTCAATGCTTGACCACAGTCGAACAAGTGTTTCTTCTGTACGCATAAAACCACAATATTATGACGGAACAGAAGATCTTGATGAATATCTGTCCCAATTTGAAATTTTATCCGAGTTGAATAACTGGAACTATGACACAAAATCACTTTATTTAGCTAGCAGCCTTAAAGGTGATGCTCGCACTTTGTTGGCTGAATTGTCACAGATGGAAAGACGAGATTTCCAAAGTCTGGTACGGATATTGAATATTCGGTTTGGTTCCGTGAATCGTCCTGAGATTTACAAAGCTACCCTTCAAACTCGTGTGAAACGGAGTGACGAGTCCATTTCAGAGTTAGCGCAATCCATTAAAAAGCTAACTCGCCAAGCTTATCACAATGCTCCACCTAGTGTTATTTCCACTTTGGCCAGAGATTATTTTATTGATGCACTGCCAGAGTCAGAGATGCGACTTCGTATTAGAGAAGCGCAGGTTAAAGATATAGCTGAAGCTGAAATTTTAGCTTTACGCCTAGAGGCCTACAGGGTAGCAGATCGTCAAAAGACTAATCGAAATCGTAGTCAATCTGTAAACCAAGTGCATTCAAATGGACCTGGAGTAGTTGATAATTCAGATAACCACACCCTGATTAAATCCATAACGGATGGGTTCCGTCAGGAGATGAAGTCCTTCTTCAATGATATAAAGCAAGTTGTGAAGACCTCACATGATACCCAACCTGCAAAAGCAAATAATAATGTTAGACAAAACCTTAATAATTCCAATAATGGAGGTCAATATGGCAGATCTTATCAAAATAGAGAACAAAATAATGGTCAAAGAAATTGTTATGACCAAAACAGGAATACTGGTTATATTAACCAGAATAACCGTAATAATGGAAGATATAGGACACCTTCTCCTGTGCAGAAAGCTCAGGGAAACCAGAATATGTCGAACACAGGGGCCAGTGTGAGACAAATAAATCAAGGCCCCCTGCCGTACTAATTAATGTCTCCAAATTTGGAGATGAAGGTTTATTTGTTTCAACACAAATACAGGATGTTCCTGTCACCATGTTAGTTGACACCGGTGCCAGTGTGACAGTTATCAAAAAGGAAATTTTTGAAAAGCTTCCCCCTTCATCCCAAAGTAAATTGATACCTGTAAACCTAAAGTTAATAACGGCTACGGGTGAAGCTTCATCCTTTGTTGGAAAATTATTTGTTGATATCCAATTGGGAAAACATACGTTTACTCATGAAATTTTGGTAGCTGATATACAAAATGATGAATCTTAGGAGTAGATTTTCTAACTCCTAATAAATGTGATGTTTTAATAAGTAAAAGCTGTTTGTCCGTTAATAACAACAAGATACCGTGTTACCATTTTAATAAAAGTATTGAACCTATCATTTGTAGGATTTCTGTAGTTCAGGGTGTTGTTATTCCACCTGACTCAGAAGTTATTGTCCCTGGAAAATTTGTTGATTCTGTTGTTAATATTGAAACCGGCATGGTTGAAGCTGTGCCAAAGTTTGTGAAAAAAAACTGGTCTAATGATGGCCTATGGTTTGGTTAAACCTGAAAAGGAGTTATTCCCCTTAGATTATTAAATGTCTCAACTAAAGAGTGTAAAGTATATAAAAATGCTGTAACGGCCAAGTTACATTCAGTAGAATTTACTGATGAAACTCCTTCTAATAGTGAAACTGAATGTATACAAAGTGTTTCTGTATCGAATGAGGTACCAGAACATTTACTTGAATTGTTTGAAAATAGTTCAAAGAATCTGAATGATGAAGAGAAATCCCAGTTTAAGACTGTTTTAATGAAGTATCAGAATGCTTTTTCAAAAGATCCTAAGGATTTGGGATCCACTAGTCTTATTGAACATACCATTAATACTGGTAATGCTAATTCNATAAGATGAGTTTCGGGTTGTGTAATGCGCCCGCCACGTTCGTTCGTTTAATGGAGAGGGTTCTCCGAGGATTGTCCTGGAAAGTGTGTCTCGTTTATTTAGACGATATTATTGTCTTTTCCACTTCTTTTACTCAACATCTGGAGAACTTAAGTCAGGTGTTTGAATGTATAAGACAAGCAGATCTCAAGTTGAGTCCACAAAAGTGTACCTTATTTAAAGATCAAGTAACTTTTCTTGGTCATGTGGTTAGTGCAGATGGCATTTCCACAGATCCAGCAAAACTGGAATCAGTTACAAATTGGCCTGATCCCAGGAATGTAAAGCATGTGAGAAGTTTTCTCGGGTTATGCTCCTATTATAGGCGATTTGTAAAGAATTTTGCAGACATTGCAAGACCTCTTCACAAGTTGACAGAGGCAGACCGTAAATTTGACTGGTCAGAAACCTGTCAACTTGCATTTGACACTTTAAAAAGAGCCTTGACAAGTGCTCCTATTTTAAGTTATCCTACTTCAGAGGATTTATTTATCCTTGATACTGATGCTAGTAATGAAGGAATGGGTGCTGTTTTGTCCCAAGTTCAAAATGGCATTGAGCATGTTATTTGTTACTATAGTAAAGCTTTATCTAAGTCTGAACGCAGATATTGCGTTACACGTAGAGAATTGTTAGCCGTCGTGGCTTCAATTAAAAACTTTCACCATTATCTTTATGGTAGACAATTCCTGGTCAGAAGTGACCATGGTGCTTTACGGTGGTTATTTAAGTTTAAGAACCCTGAAGGTCAAATAGCCAGGTGGCTTGAGACACTTGCTACTTATGATTTTAAAATAGAGCACCGAGCAGGAAGAATTCATTCCAATGCTGATGCTTTATCACGCCGTCCATGTTGTGAGACTGGCTGTAGCTATTGTCTTCGTGCTGAAAGTAGATATGAAAATGTAGAGAAAGATCCCACTGATGTTTCAGTAGAAAGTAATTTGAATGGTACCAAGTTATGTAGCAACCAAAGTGTATGTGTGGTAACTAGGTCCCAGACTAAATCTGGTGCAAGTAAAACACCAAGTAGTTCTGGAAGATCGACCAAGTTTGATGAGAAAATACACTGTGCGAATGACATATCTTTGTTCGATGAACAAAGACGGGACCCGATACTTGGTCAATTGATTGACTGGAAGTTGAATAATACGAGACCTGAATGGCAGCAGATATCTGCTAAATGTACAGAATTGAAATATTATTGGTCTAGATGGGATTCTTTGGAAGTGAAAAATGATATATTGTATCATAAATGGGAAAATGATGTAGGAAATAAAATTGTTTTGCAAATTATTTTACCTGCTAGTTTGAGAAAGGTTGCTCTTTCAGAGCTACACAATGCCCCGACTGCAGGTCACCTTGGTATAAAGAAAACTTTGTTGAAAATTAGAGAGAGATAT
>MJUT01025594.1:51130-64850 GCA_002080005.1 Gigantidas platifrons
AAATTATTTATACACAACATGTGCAAGTTTACTAAGTTATTTATGTATTAGCAAATGCAGGAGTTTTCTGCACCATAAATTTATTTGGTGCAAACACATTACACCTTATTCGGTGCAAGTACACTGCACCTAACCCGGTGCACAGGCATTAAACCTTATTCGGTGCAAATACACCTTAAGTTATTTATATTTTTATGAACAACCAGCCAATAGGTTTTTATATAAAATACTTATATGGGATATATATACAAAGTTTAGCAGATATTTCTGTCAGTCTGTGTACTACCTGGGATAACATTATTCATTTACTGTTTAATCTACGAATATATTGATGTTTCAAAGTCATCCATTGTTATATGATCTAATATAATAATTGGTAACAAACAGGGTGTGAACTTTAGTAGAGTTTAGTTATTACACCCCCATATACAGAACAACTTATATGGTATACCAATATATACAAGTCTCAAAATCTGGTAGCAGGACGGACCCATGCTAATAGTTAACATCTTTAATTTTAAATATGCCGTTGCCCACCAATGCGCTAGAGTGACGTAAGATGTTTGAATAGGGCGATGCAACATAGTGGAGAAGGAATTGCCCACTCTTCAGAAGTAACACGTCGGGTACTACTAGTGGAGAAGGAACTGTCCATTTTTCAGGAGTTATTCGACGGATGCTATTAGTGGAGAAGGAACCGCACTCTTCGAAATAACACGACGGATGCTACTATTGCAGAAGGAATTTGCACACTCTTCAGAAGTAACATAGCACGTGCTAGTAGTGGAGAAGGAACTGCCCACTCTTCTGAAGTAATACGACGGGTGCTACTAGTGGAGAAGGAACTGTTCACTCTTGAGAAGTAACAAGACGGGTGATATTAGTGGAGGAGGAAGTGCCCACTCTTCAGAAGTAACACAACGGATGCTATTAGTGGAGAAGGAATTGACCACTTTTCGGAAATAATACGACGGGTGCTACTAGTGGAGAAGGAACTGCTCACTGTTCAAAAGTAACAAGACGGGTGCTATTAGTGGAAAAGGAAGTACCCACTCGTCAGAAGTAACACGACGAGTGCTACTAGTGGAGAAGGAAGTACCCACTCGTCAGAAGTAACACGACGGGTGCTTACTAGTGGAGAAGGAATTGCAAACTCTTCAGAAGTAACGTGACGGGTGCTTCTAGTGCAGAAGGAATTGCAAACTCTACAGAAATACCACGACGGGTGCTACTAGTGGAGAAGGAACTGCCCACTCTTCAGAAATAACATGCCAGGTGCTACTAGTGGAGACGGAAGTGCCCACTCTTCAGAAGTAACACTACGGGTGCTACTAGTGGAGGATGAACTGCCCATTCTTCAGAAGTAACACGACGTGTGCTACTAGTGGAGAAGGCATTGCCGACTATTCAGAAATAACACGACGGGTGCTACTAGTGGAGAATGAACTGCCCATTCTTCAGAAGTAACATGACAGGTGCTACTAGTGGAGACGGAAGTGCCAACTCTTCAGAAGTAACACGACGGGTGCTATTAGATGTGAAGGAACTGTCCACTCCTCAGAAGTAACATTACGGATGCTTCTAGTAGAGAAGGAAGTGCCCACTCTTGAGAAGCAACACGACGGGTGCTACTAGTTGTGAAGGATCTGCCCATTCTTCTGAAGTAACACGACGGGTGCTACTAGTGGAAAAGGAACTGCCCACACTTGAGAAGTAACACGAGGGATGGTACTAGGGGAGAAGGAATTGACCAGTCTTCAGAAGTAACACGAGGGATGGTACTAGGGGAGAAGGAACTGTCAACTCTTCAGAAGTAATACAAATGGTGCTTCTATTGGAGACGGAATTGCCCAGTCTTCAGTAATAACACGACGGGTGCTACTAGTGGAGAAGGAACTGCCCTCTCTTCTGAATAACCCGACGGGTGTTACTACTGGAGAAGGAATTGCACACTTTTCAGAAGTAACACAGCGCGTGCTACTAGTGGAGAAGGAACTGCCCACTCTTCTGAAGTAACACGACGGGTGGTACTAGTGGAGAAAGAACTGCCCACTCTTGAGAAGTAACACGACGGGAGCTATTAGTGGGGAAGGAATTGACCACTCTTCAGGAGTAACACGAGGGGTGCTACTAGGGAAGAAGGAACTGTCAACTCTGCAGAAGTAACACGACGGATGCTACTAATAGAGAAGAAATTACCCACTCGTCAGAAGTAACACGATGGGTTGTACTAGTGGAAAAGGAACTGCCCACTCTTTAGAAGTAACATGACGGTTGCTTCTAATGGAGAAGGAATTGCCCACTCTTCAGAAATAACACGACGGGTGCCACTAGTGGAGAAGGAACTGCCCACTCTTTAGAAGTAACAAGACGGGTGCTACTAGTGGAGAAGGAACTGCCCACTCTTGAGAAGTAACAAGACGGGTGCTATTAGTGGATAAGGAAGTACCCACTGTTCAAAAATAACAAGACATGTGCTATTAGTGGAAAAGGAAGTACCCACTCATCTGAAGTAACACGACGAGTGCTACTAGTGGAGAAGGAAGTGCCCACTCTTCAGAAATAACACGAGGGATGCTACTAGGGGAGAAAGAACTGTCAGCTCTTCAGAAGTAACACGACGGATGCTACTAATAGAGAAGGAATTACCCACTCGTCAGAAGTAACACAACGGGTGCTACTAGTGGAAAAGGAACTGCCCACTCTTCAGAAGTAACATGAAAGGTGCTACTAGTGGAAAAGGAAGTGCCCACTCTTGAGAAGTAACACGACGAGTGCATCTTCAGACGTATCAATATGGGTGCTACTAGTGGAGCAGGAACTGCCCACTCTTCTGAAGTATTACGACAGGTGTTACTAGTGGAGAAGAAATTGCACACTCTTCAGAAGTAACATAGCACGTGCTAAGGTGGAGAGGGAACTGCCCACTCTTCTGGAGTAAGACGACGGGTGCTACTAGTGGAGAAGGAAGTGTCCATTCGTCAGAAGTAACACGACGGATGCTACTAATAGAGAAGGAATTACCCACTCGTCAGAAGTAACACGACGGGTTCTACTAGTGGAAAAGGAACTCCCCACTCTTCAGAAGTAACATGACGGGTGCTTCTAGTGGAGAAAGAATTGCTCACTCTTCAGAAATAACACGACGGGTGCTACTAGTGGAGAAGGAACTGCCCACTCTTGAGAAGTAACACGACGGGTGCTACTAGTGGAGGATGAAATGCCCATTCTTCAGAAATAACACGACGCGTGCTACTAGTGGAGAAGGAACTGCCCACTGTTCAAAAGTAACAAGACGATTGCTATTAGTGGAAAAGGAAGTAACCACTCGTCGGAAGTAACACGACGAATGCTACTAGTGGAGATGGAATTGTCCACTCGTCAGAAATAACACGAGGGATGCTACTAGGGGAGAAGGAACTGTGTACTCTTCAGAAGTAACACGACGGATGCTACTAATAGAGAAGGAATTACCCACTCCTCAGAAATAACACGACGGGTGCTACTAGTGGAAAAGGAACTTCCAACTCTTCAGAAGTAACATGACGGGTGCTACTAGTGGAGAAGGAACTGCCCACTCTTCAGAAGTAACACGACGGGTACTATTAGTGGAGCATGACATGCCCATTCTTGAGAAGTAACACGACGGGTGCTACTAGTGGTGAAGGAGCTACCCACTCATCTGAAGTAAAACAACTGGTATTACGAGTGGAGAAGGAATTGCCCACTCTTCAGAAGTAACATGACGGGTGCTATTAGCTGCGAAGGAATTGGCCACTTCAGAAGTAACACGATGGGTGCTACTAGTCGTGAAGGAACTGCCCACTCTTCAGAAATAACACGATGGGTGCTACTACTTGAGATGGACTGCCCATTTTTCAGAATTTACAAGACGGGTGCTATTAGTGGAGAAATAACTGCGCACTCTTCAGAAATAACACGACGGGTTCTACTAGTGCAGAAGGAATTGCCCACTCTTCAGAAGTAACACGACGGGTGCTACTAGTGGAGAAGGAAGTGTCCACTCTTGAGAAGTTACACGACGGGTGCTTCTAGTGGAGAAGGAATTGTCGACTCTTCAGAAATAACACGATGGGTGCTACTAGTGGAGAAGGAACTGCCCACTCTTGAGAAATAACACGACGGGTGCTATTAGTGGAAAAGTGAAGTACCCACTCGTCGGAAGTAACACGACGAGTCCTACTAGTGGAGAAGGAACTGCCCGTTTTTCAGAAGTAACACGACGGGTGCTATTAGTGGAGAAGGAACTGCGCACTCTTCAGAAGTAACACGACGGGTGCTACTAGTGGAGGATGAAATGTCAATTCTTGAGAAGTAAGAAGACGGGTGCTATTAGTGGAGAAGGAAGTGCCCACTGTTCAAAAGTAACAAGACGCGTGCTATTAGTGGAAAAGGAAGTACCCACTCGTCGGAAGTAACACGACGAGTGCTACTAGTGGAGATGGAATTGTACACTCGTTAGAAATAACACGAGGGATGCTACTAGGTGAGAAGGAACTTTGAACTCTTCAGAAGTAACACGACGGATGCTACTAATAGAGAAGGAATTACCCACTCGTCAGAAGTAACACGACGGGTGCTACTAGTGGAAAAGGAACTTCCAACTCTTCAGAAGTAACATGACGGGTGCTTCTACTGGAGAAAGAATTGCACACTCTTCAGAAATAACACGACGGGTGCTACTAGTGGAGAAGGAACTGCCCACTCTTCAGAAATAACACGACGGGTGCTATTAGTGGAGCATGACATGCCCATTCTTGAGAAGTAACACGACGGGTGCTACTAGTGGAGAAGGAACTACCCACTCATCTGAAGTAAAAGAACTGGTATTACGAGTGGAGAAGGAATTGCCCACTCTTCAGAAGTAACACGACGGGTGCTACTAGTCGTGAAGGAATTGCCCACTCTTCAGAAATAACACGATGGGTGCTACTACTGGAGATGGACTGCCTATTTTTCAGAATTTACAAGACGAGTGCTATTAGTGGAGAAGGAACTGCGCACTCTTCAGAAATAACACGACGGGTTCTACTAGTACAGAAGGAATTGCCCACTCTTCAGAAATAACACGACGGGTGCTACTAGTGCAGAAGGAATTGCCGACTCTTCAGAAATAACCCGATGGGTGCTACTAGTGGAGAAGGAACTGCCCACTCTTAAGAAATAACACGACGGGTGCTATTAGTGGAAAAGAGAAGTACCCACTCGTTGGAAGTAACACGACGGGTGCTATTAGTGGAGAAGGAACTGCCCACTCTTCAGAAGTAACATGACGAGCGCTTCTAGTGGAGAAGGAATTGCCGTCTCTTCAGAAATAACACGATGGGTGCTATTAGTGGAGAAGGAACTGCCCACTCTTTAGAAATAACACGACGGGTGCTATTAGTGGAAAAGTGAAGTACCCACTCGTTGGAAGTAACACGACGAGTCCTACTAGTGGAGAAGGAACTGCCCACTCTTCAGAAGTAACACGACGGATGCTTCTAGTGTAGAAAGAATTGCCCACTCTTCAGAAATAACACGACGGGTGCTACTAGTGGAGAAGGAACTGCCCATTCTTCAGAAATAACACGACGGGTGCTACTAGTGGAGAAGGAACAGCCCATTCTTCAGAAGTAACACGACGGGTGCTACTAGTGGAGATGGAACTGCCCATTCTTCAGAAGTAACATGACAGGTGCTACTAGTGGAGGAGGAACTGCCCATTCTTCAGAAGTAACATGACAGGTGCTACTAGTGGAGGAGGAACTGCCTAATCGTCAGAAGTAACACTACGGGTGCTACTAGTGGAGAAGGAACTACCCACTCTTCTGCAGTAAAACAACGGGTGCTATTAGTGGAGAAGGAACTGCGCACTCTTCAGAAATAACATGACGGGTGCTATTAGTGGAGGATGAAATGCCATTTCTTGAGAAGTAAGAAGACGGGTGCTATTAGTGGAGAAGGAAGTGCCCACTGTTCAAAAGTAACAAGACGAGTGCTATTAGTGGAAAAGGAAGTACCCACTCATCCGAAGTAACACGACGAGTTATACTAGTGGAGATGGAATTGTCCACTCGTCAGAAATAACACGAGGGATGCTACTAGGTGAGAAGGAACTGTGAACTCTTTAGAAGTAACACGACGGATGCTACTAATAGAGAAGGAATTACCCACTCGTCAGAAGTAACACGACGGGTGCTACTAGTGGAAAAGGAAGTGCCCACTCTTCAGAAGTAACATGACGGGTGCTTCTACTGGAGAAAGAATTACCCACTCTTCAGAAATAACACGACGGGTGCTACTAGTGGAGAAGGAACTGCCCACTCTTCAGAAGTAACACGACGGGTGCTATTAGTGGAGCATGAAATGCCCATTCTTGAGAAGTAACACGACGGGTGCTACTAATAGAGAAGGAATTACCCACTCGTCAGAAGTAACACGACGGGTGCTACTAGCGGAAAAGGAAGTGCCCACTCTTCAGAAGTAACACGACGGATGCTACTAATAGAGAAGGAAGTACCCACTCGTCAGAAGTATCACGACGGGTGCTACTAATGGAAAAGGAACTTCCAACTCTTCAGAAGTAACATGACGGGTGCTTCTACTGGAGAAAGAATTACCCACTCTTCAGAAATAACACGACGGGTGCTACTAGTGGAGAAGGAACTGCCCACTCTTCAGAAGTAACACGACGGGTGCTATTAGTGGAGCATGAAATGCCCATTCTTGAGAAGTAACACGACGGGTGCTACTAGTGGAGAAGGAACTACCCATTCTTCGGAAGTAAAACAACGGGTGTTACGAGTGGAGAAGGAATTGCCCACTCTTCAGAAGTAACACGACGGGTTCTATTAGCTGCGAAGGAATTGGCCACTTCAGAAGTAACTCAACGGGTGCTATTAGTCGTGAAGGAACTGCCCACTCTTAAGAAGTAACATGACGGGTGCTACTAGTGCAGAAGGAATTGCCCACTCTTCAGAAGTAACACGACGGGTGCTACTATTGGAGGATGAACTGTCCATTCTTCAGAAGTAACACGACGTGTGCTACTAGTGGAGAAGGAACTACCCACTCTGCTGCAGTAAAACAACGGGTGTTACGAGTGGAGAAGGAATTGCCCACTCTCCAGAAGTAACACGACGTGTGCTATTAGCTGTGAAGCAATTGGCCACACTCGAGAAGTAATACGACGGGTGCTACTAGTTGTGAAGGAACTGCCCACTCTTCAGAAGTAACATGACGGGTGCTATTAGTGGAAAAGGAAGTACCCACTCGTCGGAAGTAACACGACGAGTCCTACTAGTGGAGAATGAACTACCCACTCTTCAGAAATAACACGACGTGTGCTACCAGTGGAGAAGGAACTACCCACTCTGCTGCAGTAAAACAACGGGTGTTACGAGTGGAGAAGGAATTGCCCACTCTCCAGAAGTAACACGACGTGTGCTATTAGCTGAGAAGCAATTGGCCACACTCGAGAAGTAATACGACGGGTGCTACTAGTTGTGAAGGAACTGGCCACTCTTCAGAAGTAACATGACGGGTGCTATTAGTGGAAAAGGAAGTACCCACTCGTCGGAAGTAACACGACGAGTCCTACTAGTGGAGAATGAACTACCCACTCTTCAGAAATAACACGACGGGTGCTACTAGTGGAGAAGGAACTGCCCATTCTTCAGAAGTAACACGACGGGTGCTACTAGTGGAGGATGAAATGCCCATTCCTGAGAAGTAACACGACGGGTGCTACCAGTGGAGAATGAACTACCACTCTTCTGAAGTAAAACAACGGGTGTTACGAGTGGAGAAGGAATTGCCCACTCTTCAGAAGTAACACGACGGGTGCTATTAGCTGCGAAGGAATTTGCCACTTCAGAAGTAACACACCGGGTGCTACTAGTCGAGAAGGAACTGCCAGTCTTCAGAAGTAACATGACGGGTGCTACTAGTGCAGAATGAATTGCCCACTCTTCAGAAGTAACACGACGGGTGTTACTAGTGGAGAAGGAACTGCTCACTCTTCAAAAGTAACACGACGGGTGATACTAGTGCAGAAGGAACTGCACACTCTTCAGAAGTAACATGACAGGTTCTACTAGTGGAGAAGGAAGTGCCCACTCTTGAGAAGTAACATGACGGGTGCTACTAGTGGAGACGGAAGTGCCAACTCTTCAGAAATAACACGACGGGTGCTACTAGTGGAGAAGGAATTGCCCACTCTTCAGAAGTAACATGACGGGTGCTATTAGCTGAGAAGGAATTGGTCACTTCAGAAGTAACACGAAGGTGCTACTAGTCGTGAAGGAACTGCCCACTCTTCAGAAATAACATGACGGGTGCTTCTAGTGGAGAAGAAAGTGCCCACTCTTCAGAAGTAACACTAAGGTGGTACTAGTGGAGAAGGAATTGACCACTCTTCAGAAGTACCACGACGGATGCTACTAATAGAGAAGGAATTACCCACTCGTCAGAAATAACACGACGGGTGCTACTAGTGGAAAAGGAACTGCCCACTCTTCAGAAATAACACGACGGGTGGTACTAGTGGAGAAAGAACTGCCCACTCTTCAGAAGTAACATGTCAGGTGCTACTAGTGGAAAAGGAAGTGCCCACTCTTAAGAAGTAACATGACGGGTGCTACTAGTGGAGACGGAAGTGTCAACTCTTCATAAGTAACACCAAGGGTGTTACTAGTATATGATGAACTGTCCATTCTTCAGAAGTAACACGACGTGTGCTACTAGTGGAGAAGGAACTACCCACTCTTCAGCAGTAAAACAACGGGTGTTACGAGTGGAGAAGGAATTGCCCACTCTCCAGAAGTAACACGACGGGTGCTATTAGCTGAGAAGCAATTGGCCACACTCGAGAAGTAATACGACGGGTGATACTAGTGGAGAAGGAACTGCCTACTGTTCAAAAGTAACAAGACGGGTGCTATTAGTGGAAAAGATAGTACCCACTCGTCGAAAGTAACACGACGAGTCCTACTAGTGGAGAAGGAACTACCCACTCTTCAGAAATAACACGAGGGATGCTACTAGGGGAGAAGGAACTGTCAGCTCTTCAGAAGTAGCACGACGGATGCTACAAATAGAGAAGGAATTAAACACTCGTCAGAAGTAATACGACGGTGCTACTAGTGGAAAAGGAACTACCCACTATTCAGAAGTAACATGACGGGTGCTTCTAGAGGAGAAAAAATTGCCCACTCTTCAGAAATAACACGACGGGTGCTACTAGTGGAGAACGAACTTCCCACTCATCAGAAGTAACATGACAGGTGCTACTAGTGGAGACGGAAGTACCCACTCTTCAGAAGTAACACGACGGGTGCTACTAGTGGAGGATGAAATGCCCATTCTTCAGAAGTAACACGACGGGTGCTACTAGTGGAGATGGAACTGCCCAGTCTTCAGAAGTAACATGACAGGTGCTACTAGTGAAGACGGAAGTGCCCACTCTTCAGAAGTAACACGACAGGTGCTACTAGTGGAGAAGGAACTGCTCACTCGTCAGAAGTAACATGACGTGTGCTACTAGTGCAGAAGGAATTGCACACTCTTCAGAAGTAACATAGCACGTGCTAGTAGTGGAGAAGGAACTGCCCACTCCTCTGAAGTAATACAACGGGTGCTACTAGTGGAGAAGGAACTGCCCATTCTTGAGAAGTAACAAGACGGGTGCTATTAGTGGAGGAGGAAGTGCCCTCTCTTCAGAAGTAACACTACGGATGCTATTAGTGGAGAAGGAATTGACCACTATTCGGAAATAACACGACGGGTTCTACTAGTGCAGTAGGAACTGCCCACTGTTCAAAAGTAACAAGACGGGTGCTATTAGTGGAAAAGGAAGTTCCCACTCGTCAGAAGTAACACGACGAGTGCTACTAGTGGAGAAGGAAGTTCCCACTCATCAGAAATAACATGACAGGTGCTACTAGTGGAGACAGAAGTGCCCACTCTTCAGAAGTAACACGACTGGTGCTATTAGCTGAGAAGGAATTGGTCACTTCAGAAGTAACACGACGGGTGCTACTAGTGGAGAAGAAAGTACCCACTCGTCGGAAGTAACACGACGAGACCTACTAGTGGAGATGGAATTACCCACTCGTCAGAAGTAACACGACAGGTGCTACTAATGGAAAAGGAACTGCCCACTCTTCAGAAGTAACATGACGGGTGCTTCTAGTGGAAAAAGAATAGCCCACTCTTCAGAAGTAACACGACGGGTGCTTTTAGCTGAGAAGGAATTGGTCACTTCAGAAGTAACAGTAAGGTGCTACTAGTGGAGAAGGAATTGACCACTCTTCAGAAGTACCACGACGGATGCTACTAATAGAGAAGGAATTACCCACTCGTCAGAAATAACACGACGGGTGCTACTAGTGGAAAAGGAACTGCCCACTCTTCATAAATAACACGACGGGTGGTACTAGTGGAGAAAGAACTGCCCACTCTTCAGAAGTAACATGTCAGGTGCTACTAGTGGAAAAGGAAGTGCCCACTCTTAAGAAGTAACACGACGAGTGCTACTAGATGTGAAGGAAATGCCGACTATTCAGAAGTAACATTACGGATGCTACTAGTGGAAAAGGAACTTCCAACTCTTCAGACGTATCAATACGGGTGCTACTAGTGGAGAAGGAACTGCCCACTCTTCTGAAGTATCACGACGGGTGTTACTAGTGGAGAAGGAATTGCACTCTCTTCAGAAGTAAAATAGCACGTGCTAGTAGTGGAGAAGAAACTGCCCACTCTTGAGAAGCAACAAGACGTGTGCTATTAGTGGAGAAGAAAGTGCCCACTCTTCAGAAATAACACTACGGATGTTATTAGTGGAAAAGGAATTGATCATTCTTCTGAAATAACACGACGGGTGCTACTAGTGGAGGAGGAACTGCCCAATCGTCAGAAGTAACATGACGGCTGCTACTAGTGGAGAAGGAACTACCCTATCTTCTTAAGTAAAACAACGGGTCTTACTAGTGGAGAAGGAATTGTCCACTCTTGAGAAGTCTTACGACGGGTGCTATTAGTGGAGAAGGAATTGCACACTCTTCAGAAGTAACATGACGGGTGCTTCTAGTGGAGAAGGAAGTGCCCACTCTTCTGAAGTAATACGACGGGTGCTACTAGTGGAGAAGGAACTGCCCACTCTTGAGAAGTAACACGACGGGTGCTACTAGTGGAGAAGGAAGTGCCCACTCTTCAGAAGTAACACTACGGATGCTATTAGTGGAGAAGGAATTGACCACTCTTCGGAAGTAACACGACGCGTGCTACTAGTGGAGAAGGAATTGCCCACTGTTCAATAGTAACAAGACGGGTGATGTTAGTGTAAAAGGAAGTACCCACTCGTCGAAAGTTACACGATAGTCCTACTAGTGGAGAAGGAACTGCCCACCCTTCAGAAATAACACACCGGGTGCTACTAGTGGAAAAGGAACTGCCCACTCTTCAGGAGTAACACGACGAGTGCTTTTAGCTGAGAAGGAATTGGTCACTCTTCAGAAGTAACACGACGGGTCCTACTAGTCGTGAAGGAACTGCCCACTCTTCAGAAGTAACATGACGTATGCTACTTGTTGTGTAGGAACTGCTCTCTCTTCAGAAGTAACATGACGGGTGCTTCTATTCGTGAAGGAATTATCCACTCTTCAGAAAAAACACGACGGGTGCTACTACTGGAGATGGAACTGCCCAGTCCTCAGAAGTAACATGACAAGTGCTACTAGTGGAGAAGGAACTGCTCACACTTCAGAAGTAACCCGTTGGGTGCTACTAGTGGAGAAGGAACTGCCCATTTTTTAGAACTTACACGACGGGTGCTATTAGTGGAGAAGGAACTGCGCACTCTTCAGAAATAATACGACGGATGCTACTAGTGCAGACGGAATTCCACACTCTTCAGAAGTAACATGACGAGTGCTTCTAGTGGAGAAGGAAGTGCCCACTCTTGAGAAGTAACACGACGGGTGCTACTTGTTGTGAAGGAACTTCCCACTCTTCAGAAGTAACATGAGGGGTGCTACTAGTGGAGAAGGAATTGCCGACTCTTCAGAAATAACACGACGGGTGCTACTAGTGGAGAAGGAACGCTCCACTCTTCAGAAGTAACATGACAGGTACTACTATTGGAGAAGGAACTGCCCTCTCTTCTGAAGTAACCCGACGGGTGTTACTAGTGGAGAAGGAATTGCACACTCTTCAGAAGTAACGTAGCGCTTGCTCCTAGTGGAGAAGGAACTGTCAACTCTTCAGAAGTACCAAGACGGGTGTTACTAATAGAGAAGGAATTACTCACTCGTCAGAAGTAACACGACGGGTGTTACTAGTCGAAAAGGAACTGCCCACTCTTCAGAAGTAACATGACGGTTGCTACTGGTGGAGTAGGAACTGCCCACTCTTCAGAAGTAACATGACATGTGCTACTGGTGGAAAAGGAAGTGCCCACTCTTGAGAGGTAACACGACGAGTGCTACCAGTTGTGAAGGAAACGCTCTCTCTTCAGAAGCAACATAACGGGTACTACTAGTGGAGAATGAATTGCGCACTCTTCAGAAGTAACACGACGGGTGCTACTAGTGAAGAAGGACCTGCCCATTTTTCAGAAGTTACACGACGGGTGCTATTAGTGGAGATGGAACTGCGCACTCTTCAGAAATAACACGACGGATGCTACTAGTGCCGAAGGAATTGCCCACTCTTCAGAAGTAACACGACGGGTGCTACTAGTGGAGAAGGAACTGTTCACTCTTCAGAATTAACACGATGGGTGCTACTAGTGGAGAAGGAATTGCACATTCCTCAAAAGTAACATGACAGGTGCTTCTAGTGGAGAAGGAAGTGCCCACTCTTGAGAAGTAACACGACGGGTGCTATTAGCTGAGAAGGAATTGGTCACACTTGAGAAGTAATACGACGGGTGCTACTATTTTGTGAAGGAACTGCCCACTCTTCAGAAGTAACATGACGGATGCTTCTAGTAGAGAAGGAAGTGCCCACTCTTGAGAAGTAACACGACGGGTGCTACTAGTTGTGAAGGAACTGCACACTCTTCAGAAGTAATACAAATGGTGCTTCTATTCGAGAAGGAATTGCTAAGTCTTCAGAAATAACACGACGGGTGCTACTAGTGGAGAAGGAACTTCCCACTCTTCAGAAATAACACGACGTATGCTACTAATAGAGAAGGAATTACACACTCGTCAGAAATAACACGACGGGTGCTACTAGTGGAAAAGGAACTGCCCATTCTTCAGAAGTAACATGACAGGTGGTTCTAGTGGAGAAGGAATTTCCCACTCTTCAGAAATAACACGACGAGTGGTACTAGTGGAGAAGGAATTGACCACTCTTCAGAAGTAACATGAGGGATGCTACTAATAGAGAAGGAATTACCCACTCGTCAGAAGTAACACGACGGGTGCTACTAGTGGAAAAGGAACTGCCCACTCTTCAGAAGTAACATGACAGATGCCACTATTGGAAAAGGAAGTGCCCACTCTTGAGAAGTAACACGACGAGTGCTACTAGTTGTGAAGGAAATGCCGACTATTCAGAAGTAACATTACGGATGCTACTAGTGGAGAAGGAATTGACCACTCTTCAGAAGTACCACGAGGGATGCTACTAATAGAGAAGGAATTACCCACTCGTCTGAAGTAACACGACGGGTGCTACTAGTGGAAAAGGAACTGCCCACTCTTCAGAA